>QLSS01000101.1:180291-225354 GCA_024372645.1 Trichomalopsis sarcophagae
ATATATATATATATATATATATATATATATATATATATATAGCAAGATTTGGGTCAAGGTTTTCGAACTCTCAGGTTCGACGATTTTCGAAACCGCAACTCAACACAGCGCTTTGCATCAGAGTTTATCAATAAAGAATCTCATCATGTTACGAACAACGACTCGAAATAAAAATTTCACACGAAACTCTGTAAGTTGTTTGCGCAAAGTATCTAGATAAGCCCCAACACTACTCGCATGACTGCTGTAAGCTATATAATTTCAGGGCGTGATTATATCCAGATAAAAATTTGAACAAGAGCATACTTCACGCAAATTACACCGTTACATTCCTTTTTTATCTTTCGTTGTGTGTCACGGAAAACTTTTACGAAAAAGAACGAATCACGGCGCGTGAATATTTGATGCCGAATCTCTTTTTAATTTTTAATCTCGAAGGATTTCCTTCGTCCTCACGTCGAAGCTCCGAGGCTCTCCAACATTTATTCTTTAAACATACGCGAATCGGCTTTTGAAATTGAATTTCTCCGGGGCACACACAGAGCCGGGAGAGGACATCGCTGCAGCAGTACGGCACACTCTGCACCGCAGTGCTCGCGCAGTATATAGTAGTATAGGCGGCGAGAGAAAAAATAATGTTTCAATTCGGCGCAACACGGGGCAGGCGACGGCGCTGCTACTCGCCAGCTCTCTATGTATGTAACCGCGTGTACCGAGAAGCGGCCGCGCGCGATGTGTATTTAACTAGATTTTAACGGACTCGCGGGACACCGGCCGGCCGACGCTCGATCAATGTCGACAATTTCGCCGGACGCTATATCGCCGCAGCGAAAACGAGAAAAGAGAAGGCGAGAGATTAACCGGAATCCGCGCGCGAGCGACCGAAAATAACGCGCGAAAAAAGTTTTAGAGTGAGAGGCTGGCCGGCTGGCTGGCTGGCTGGGGGGCGAAATTAAACGTCGAAGAAACGTGATCCGCCTCTGCATAGGGGAGATGCAAAAACTGTCGAAAAATATCGACCAAAGGACAGAGCGATGAATTTCGCGGGTACGCTGGCGCCGAGGGCGGAATATGTCGCTCGGAAAAATGTTCGAATTGAAATTAACAACAGGGAGTCGAGTCGGGGAACTCCTCGCGGCGCTCTCTCCGCTTCTGTTTGTTGTTTTTTAATCATAGTCGTCCTGCGCGCGTGTCGCGGATTTTCGGCAAAAATTGTCAGCCGCAAATTGGCTGCCCACTCTTTTCCCGCCGTCGGGGAGCTCAGAGTCTCAGCTGCGGATACGTACGTTCGCGTGACTTTTAACGCTACAGCGAGCGGGTTATCTGATGCAAAGGAAAACGCGTTACATCGATTGTAAAAACATTTAATCGGCCCCAAATCTAGCATAGCGGTGTTTTTCTTTGCGTCTATCAGTTACCCCGGCTGTATCGAATTCGGTTGAGCAATTATATAGTGACCCGCTCGGTCAGAGTGGCGTGTCGCACGCACTCGGCTACGCATGCAAACGCCATAGAGAATCCATATTGCGTGAGCGTAACAGAGTTAGTTTTTCGGTCGAGAAAACACTTTTCATTGTCACGCGAAAGAGCTCCGCAGCAATTTTCCGGGAAAATCGCTGAAAAATTTTTCAGATAAGCCGCATAGAAATCATCGTTCCTCGACGGGCTATCGATGCGCGCGGCGATAAAGAGCGCGGCCATTTCCACGTAGTAAAAGCATCTTTAAGAGCCGGCATCTGATGATGAACGGCCGAAGATAGCGCGGGCCGATATAAAATAGTCGACTCGAAGCTCGGATAAGCACGAAGCGCCCCGACTCCTTAGAATTTTCTGCACGGAAGCGCCAAAAATTACGATGCTCGTAAAGTCAGCCGCTCCGATTAAACTCCTAATGCATCATCGAAATAGCGCATCTCGATCGAGACGGATGAATGAGGTGTCGAAATGAGAGGGGGAAATTGAGCGAGGCGCGCACAAAAGAGAATGGAAGATGATGCAGAGCGATGCAGTTGCGCTAACTCGGTATAAGAGGTCGGACGATAAAAAAAATATTGCTCGATAATCGGAGCTGGCGGTGATTGATATAAAAATGTGGCTCTGGCCTAGTCGGCCCGTCCCAAGCCCCAAGGGCATGCTCATCCAGATAGCAGCTATGGGGACACGCTGGCTTATTTATACCTCATCCTTCTCGATCCTTCTTCTCTGTTTCCCTCCCTCCTAGTGCGCGAGGAACCGAGACGGGAATCGAGACAGGACGAGAGCAGCGGTCACGGCTATCATCAACATTGCGCCGCGACCTCTGCTCTCTTTAATCCGACCAACGCACGCCGCGTTGAGCGCGTAAGTATAGCATAATACATGACCGTCACAGCACCCCATGGTCGTTCGAGCAATAACGAGCAATCTTCGTTGCAGCAAAAAGTAATTCTCCATATATGGAACATGATATTTATTGGAGTTTGGTATGGAAAACAATATGGCCTCCCTTTACCGTCCGACTCCTCGAGAGGCGCATATTACAGCCCCGATAGCGCCGTTGCGAAAAAGCGGGAGCCGCGTGCGCGCACGTACGTAAACTGCCTACATAGGTAACGAGAGCGTATGCGCGCGTGCAGTCGGTTTCATATATACATATAGGGGGTTCGCTGCGCAGCTCTCTAGTCCGATACTACATCTATTAGTCAATCCAGAATGAATATTTGATGGCGAGAGTTATGGCCCGATCAAATTCCATCCCCACTTGGAGCGCTCGCGCGCGCCGGATATTTTATGCGGCCGACGTGCGCGGCTATATGCGGCTCTTCTCGCGTCTCTGCGTACGTACGTGTGGGTTTTTTACTTCCTCCGCGCGCGGCATCGGAGTCAAAACGCGCCTGAGGATATCCGTACGTGTTTCGAGGAATATCCCGCCGGCTTGCGGCTCTATAGGGTTTCACTTTATTGCAGAAGCGAAAAATACGCGGCTCGATTTGAGACCGAATTCTTCGCTCCTCGATGCAGTCAAACGGCGGAATCCTCGTAAGAATGAAAACGAAGGATATAGGGGGATTAGTTTATATGCGCGTCGGCATCAGTTTATACGCGCCCGCCCACAGCCATAATTATGAATAAGGAGCCAAGCGAGAGCCGCCGCTATTTATCGGCCGAGAGCCGAGTGGGGCATTCCGTGAGAGATTGATCGTTGCTGGTGGTGTGTTTCCTGCTATCCCTCGCCTGCAGCCCTCGTTTTTCCCCGCGCGAGCCTCCAGCTTTACGAGGATAATCTTTTCGGTCCAGCATACTAAAGCTGAATATTAGGGATTATGAAATATTTATCAATTACTCGCTTATATATACCAGCGCATCATCTTCCGTTGATCGTTCGTTGCGAGGACCTGCCGAAGCTTCAAGTTACGCGTTCACAATATCACGTCCATTTTTTACATTTAATTCATATGTTTACAGCCCATTCTTCGGACAGATCATTCGTTCGTTCGTCGATTTGCCGATTGTATCTCCTCCTCTGCGGGGGCAAAACGATTTTAGCATAGTCCTGCATGCTCCTCGATTTTCGCGAGCCACGGACCGCAAAGCTTTGTTCGCCGCGTGGAGAGAAGCGCAATGCCGAATCCCCCGGTATGTATATATACATATATGGTATGCAATACGCGCGCACGGCGCATATCGAGAGCCGGCGAGCCTCAGCGACGGCCAATATACCGATTTGCTACTGCTGGAAATTCGCGAGGACTCCTCAAATATCATTTTTCTCTATAGGCAGCCTCCGCTGCTGCTTTGCATATCGCTATGAATGTAAAAAGATCGCTGCCAAGCCTGCGTTCTCATCTCTTTCTTATATATCACTTTTTGTACTCACGCTTAGCTATAGCGTACGATATTTTAATGTTATTTGCCGATATTCTCGTTGATATCGGCATCTGCTGGAATGTTGTGCAGCGTGTACTTGGAGGAAATCGAAAATCAATGCGCATTATTTTCTACACCAAGTGGCAGGCATGTCGAGATGTCGATATTCCCAATGATGTATGAAGAAGAAAATAGCATGAGTATATAGCCGAGTAATTTTGAAAACGTTCAGTCGGCGAGCCTAATAGCCAGTCGACGCCGGTGGAATAGGAACTGCTCTCAGACTCCTCTCACCGTATAACTCACAGTAGCAGCCTGCGGAAGGGGGTAGCACTCGGGGGAGCTCTTTCTCCCGCTCCGGCGCTCATTAGCCGTAAAATCAAGTCTAACAAGGCAAATCCCATCAAAAAGTGAATCTCGGGAGCGAAATGACGAGATGACGGGGAAATCGAATTGAAAGGTATATAAGTACAAGTATGAGCTCGAATTCGCGGACGCGCTGGAGGGATAGCCCGACGGTTAACCGCGCCTAATCGACAAGACCGCGGGCCGAGGGAAAAAGCCCCGCGCGAGCGGCAAGATTAATTGCCTTAATTTCCGAGACATGATTAATCATAATTAACAGGTCGGTTAGCGCTCCGCCCCGTGGAGATGTAATGTGCGAAAATTGCGAAATTTTAATGCACAAACACTCGGCGGAGGTGTTGCTGGAGGAGGAAAGCGATTTCCTCGGGGAAAGAATGCTCTTTCGCAAATTAAGAGATCGTAATAACGGCCTCCTTAATGTTGCGCGCGCCCGTAGGGCCAGAAATTACTTGGCCGCGCGCGCGCGCAGTTATTTATCGTCGCCTTATATTACCGGCATCGCGGGCGCGATTTTCTTTTACCGGGCTCGGCCCATTTCGGCGATTATATAGGGGCCCCCCTCTCGCGCGAAGATAATGGCCGCGGTGATATGTGCGTAAATATGGACCACTGTGAAAACGCTATACACTATACGCGCAGTACATTTCGCTCGCTGCGCTTTTGGAATTCTCACTCGCGTTAACCTGATTACGAACGCGACCTTAATTCTTCTCTTGCTTACAATAAATCAGTCCTGCTGTTTTAGAGCTTTTATATTTAGGCCAGCGTAGCTTGATTTGATTGAGCGAAATTGCATTTCTGCTTTTGTTGACGGAGTGCGCTATCGGGATATCTAAAGACTCGAGCACACGCATAATTATTCTTGGGCGAACAACTCTCGTACGGATGATATTAGCCGTGCATGATTTATCCATATTTACGCGAGGAGAGTTATCTTTAGTACCGAATCACTACTGCACAATGTAATGTATGCATGGAAGAACGGCTCTCTTTTTTCTAGACGCAATAAATGTTCAAATACATGAACGGCTGATGATGTTACGAAACGTCATTCTCGTTTATAGTAGAATTCGAGACAGAAGTGCAGTCGATTAAATATCAACGTTAAAACGAGATCAATTTTACATAAAAGCTTACTTTTAGGAGCATACATCCCAAATGCCACGTGAATGGGCAAATTGTTTAAAAATACACGCGATGTTGACAGTAACGATTGCCGCACAAAGCCCGATGATTAAAACATCATATATAAAGCACCTGCATTAATCACATCAGCGCAAGATTGATGACGCGTCGGAAAAAGTATATCAATTAAAATCGCGCCTCCGACAAAGTGCTGGTTAAAATCCTACTGCATATAGTGCATATATAAAAAGGCAGCGGCAGCCAATAAAAGCAAGTTTAAAAAAGCCGACACCTGCAGCCGCTGATACCCCCTCGACGCGCAAAACAAAGACTCGCACTTGCGCAGAAGTATAGCTATATGCATAGGCGGCTCCGACGACGACGACGACGACGACGTCGTGCTGCTCGTCTCGCTCTCGCGTACCTGAGCCACTATAAGGATTGTCGGCTGCAGAGTGTAATTAACGCTTAATTGACGGCGATTAGTTGCCGCTTGATAGTCGTTAACGTTCAATTACGCCCGCACTGCCGCGCTGCTATCGAGGAAAAACGGAGCTCGCGCGCGCGTGTGCGCAGGGCCATGTTACGACCTTCTTCGCGCAGCGACGAACGTTCCGCACCTGCAGCGGAGCGTGATTTGTTTTCTCAGCCCGCGCGGAAAAGTGCGGCCTGACAAGATAAGCAAAATTCAAACTTGGTTGCGCGGGTTGAAATTACTTGCGGGGAACGCAAACTGCCCTCGCACCTTGGTTGACTCTTCTTGTAAATAGTAAAATGGGCTAATATAAATAATATAAATAATAAAAATCAATCAAAGTTTGGGTTCACTTATTTCTATTGTACTGAACGAGCTCATGTGCAACGCTTACAATGCACTTACATAGATTCAATCGACAAATTGAGACATCAAATCGAAAATCGTTGAATACACAAGGCTCGAAGCGTTGAGTCCCCAGAGGAAGTCGAAATGATTATACGAATGGTCGACTTCGTAAAAGCCTAGTTTATTCGGAACTTGTTCGTAAAAATGCTTCGCATCCTATAATACACGAACATGAAAATTACATACACTCGATGATATCTTTGAAAAGAATTGCTTCATGCTTAACTTACCGTCGGACTTTCTACCCAGTCATTGTCAGAGCAAAAGACCGCTATCGGTATCTGGATTTTACTCAAATCGTAGTTGGGAGGTTCAGGACTTCCGTATACCTTCAAGTTATCTTTCGTTCCGTAATCGAAATTACGAAATTCGCCCAAATCCATTTGTTGTAACCAATGAACGAATAACTTTACTGATGTACCAGCTGGAATTTTGCTTATAATGCTCGGAGTCAAACCCTTAGCAAACATTATCTCACGTTAATGTATTGTGACTTGTTTTACAATTACTATTTTATCGCAATAAAATATTCAAAATAAAATAAACCTTCTTCAAATGATCTCGATCGAACCCACCAATAAAAAACAGTATATTGCTGCATATGAAATCTCCTATGAAAAATATAGGACAGACATGATTTGCTATAAAATCGAAGAGCACGTTCCGTCCCAAAAGTTCGTGGATACCCAACACTTTAGCTATCCACTGACAAATAAGCAAAGTAGTTTTTAAGATTAAAAACAAAGTCAAAGGTACGCAAACGACTCATATCCAAGGTAGAAAACGAGCAGCCTTGTCCAGTGTTCCAGTGACTGCTGAACTCTGGTCGCGATTTCTACCAAGGATTATTTATTCTTAACCAATACCTGAAACTCTTTCCAAAATGGAGCAACAATTTTTAGCAATGGTTGTTTGATGTGTCCATCATAAACAACAGGAGCTAAGGCAAACATTGCTCGGACGTTGCTGGCTATTTCGGGCTTTTCAGAAGCCATGACTGCAAATGACGAACTTCCCATAGAATGTCCAACGTAAAATAAAGTTTTATTCGATATATTTGTAATATATGTTATTGCAGCGGGAATATCGTAAGTCCCTAACTCGTTCCAACTGCACACAGACATATGGGTAAATAAAAATACACCAACATAAAATAACGAAAACACAGAAGATAACGTTTGAAACATATTTTGAAAAGCTTTAAATCACTACCTGAAATTCCAAAATTCCGGGTCAGATATAGCTAAAATATCATGCATTTTAGCGTACGTGTTACCTCTCGCGTTCCCTAACCACACGTCGTATCCTCGATCCGAAAGTAATAGAGCTGTTAAACATTGCGTGTTATTTTAAAAGCTAACAAAAAGGTGGAAATCCACTAATTGGTTGATAGAATAAAAAATAATTACCAAGTGATTTGTTTCTTCCTATGTGTAACCAGTCTGCTGCACTTTCAAAAACACCGTGTTGCAAAAATACAGGAATTGCATGTGGTGGGCCTGGTATACGATAAAATGTTAAAACGTACTTATCGTCTGTTGTGATAAAATGTGTCTCTAGTGGATATCCATTTGTGAGTATCATTTCCGCCTAAAACCACATTTTTAGTGCGTTATTTTCTCATAAATCTAGTTGTATCCTATCAAGCTTATGTTCTTAATCTGTTTTGCGATTAACACAACTCACCGGTGTTATTTCTGTATTTAATTTTCCAACTATCAATTGCGTATTTTTAAGTACGATCAGCATCATTATCATAAAAACAATCTGCAATGTATAGTTGAGTGACATACATTTTAATAAATTATGAGACTGTGTGTCACGGACGAGCACCTATTAATTATTCATCGTGTATAAAAAAAATACAATTTTTACGCTACCTGACCTTCCATCATTTTGTTTGATATTTTCTAATCAAAGTTTTACTTATATTATATTCGTTGTTAAACCACGAAATGGTAGGAAATCAAAACTACGTTCAAGGCACTGACCAGAATACTGCCCGGAGATAGGGGTTAACAAATTTAGCTAAACTTTCTAGTGACTTGACGTCAGACTCTCAAGGTATACGTTTTCTCCTACTTTTTATACGTAATCGTAATACACATTGTTAAAATTTAGTACAAAGAGTAATAAGAGGAAAATGTATACTTCTAGCGTCTGTCTTGGAGCTACTGGTCAATTTAGGAATTTCCTTAACCGTTTTTCTCCAACAAGCGAGTAATGTATTTCTTTCTTTATAATTTATATTTCTTATCTTGACTCTCTAGTTGATTGTTCAGTCGTTATCCTTCGTTCTAAGTGTCATACTTGCCAGGTATCAATTTCAAGTATATAGGTCAGCTACTTAAAAATATGTATTCATATTTGTAATACACAACTATATCAACAGCATATATATTATTACAATAAACTACGGTATTATCTCAACAAAATAATTCTGTCTCGAGGTACACGAATGAAGGCACATGTATAGAGACAAAAAAAAAAAAAAAAATACTTAACGATTGAAACTTTTAAACTCCAAAACATGTTACAGTTGATCTCATATATTGAGACCCTATAATCACACGAATGCCGTAAACACAGACATAGTCAATGAGTACAAAGACTTGGAATCTTGAACGGGAAAGCTTGCAATAAGTGAGAATTCTCATATTGTATATTCGCTTTGCGCGCAGGCTATACGTATATAGGGAGAAAGGTCGTTTTCCTCAAATTTAGCAAACACCGCACAATGAAACGCCCTCCGCTCATAAAGAAATAAACCAAGTCTCCGGACTGGAAGAAAAAAGAAGCGGAAAAGCTGCAAGAATAAAGAGAGAAGTCAAAGAAGAAATGCTCAGGGCGGAGGTAGTAGGTATAGGCGCGCACACACGTATACGGATCCGAAGAGCTCTCTCGCTCTATATATCTATATATACATGCACACACGCGTCGAGACGAAACATTTCACGTCTCGGTGCGATCTGAAGGTATAAATGTTGGCTGGCGTACGAATGTGGTCGTGTAATAACCCTTCGAAATATCTCCCAGCGGGCTTAAGCTTCAGCACCTTCGGCTGCGTGTGCGCCGGAGAGGACGCGCGCGCCTCCCGGTTATATGAAATCTTTAAGCTCTCTCGCGAAGCCGGCTGCTTCCTTCCGCCGAAGAAACGTATATAACCTCGATCGAAAAGTATTTCTCATTTGGCCTTTCAACGGCTCCGGGATTACGAGCCGCGAGCTATATACGGAATAGGAAAGGGATGCTATACGTGCGCTCTTTCGAGCGTGCGCACACGCCCGCGCCGCGCGGCAACTCTCGTCGTAATAATGAACTTTTTCAAAGGCCGATCGGAATTCATTTCTCCTCCGTGCGCTGCGGCGATTAGCCGGATTTCGACCCGAGCGCCGCCGCTGCTTCAAAGGGCAACACACAGTTTCTTAACTTATTTACCGGGGATTTCGAGGCTTTATTGGCTTTATTGGCTCGTGTGCTGCAATTTCGTTATTGTTCCGACGAGCTTGCAGAGTTCGTTGTGGATTCTCTTAGGAGGCTTTCTCCTCGGTCAGCCTTATCTCTCTGAAGCTGCGGCTTCAAGAATTGAAGGACCTGCTTTCTGCTGGACGCGCTTCAGACTGCTGCGAATATTTGCCTGCTTTGGTCAATATAGATATATACCCTTGGCTATTTTGAGAGTAACTTTTAATTGACGCGCTAAACATTCAACTATTTATTACTAACGCTAAATTAAACGAGATATTCTAATGTAAGGTTAAAAGGTTAGGATGATCACCAGCTAATAAAACAGTTCGATTATTAATTAACACTTCAGTTTGTTATATTTCATACAGTCAGCTACTTCACTATCTGTATACAAAGTTTTATATGATACGCATGCGCTTGATTTCACTTGAGCTAACCAAGTCATCAACTTTTATTTCATTAAGGTATGCTATCGCTGAGTAAACGAAATAACAGATATTGTTTGCAATATATTTATTGAAACATTGATCGTGGCTTGTCGGAGAGCTGATAATTTTGCATTTTGCCAGTCATAATGCCAGCCCACTCCCAAGTCAGCCAATTGGCTCCAATCGCATCGAGGATTTTTATGTTAGAAGAATGCTTCAATGAGTACATTTTAGCTTTATTAGGCAAGTCGTTTTGCACTATAGTGATGCTAATATATAAATAATATCTATTAATTTGTTTACTCAGATAGCGCATGACTTAATCAGATAAAAGCTTATAACTTTCGCACAAGTGAAGTGAACTGCAGTGCATGCGTATCATATAAACTTTGTGCAGATAGTGATGTAGGACTGTATCAAATGTAATAAATTGAATTGATTATGCTAACCCTTCAATTCTTTGCCAGAATTTCCAGCAGATTCTGCCCGAGTACCTTCGCCCGTAGAAGGAGTTTCTGCGCATTATCTGGGATATATTCTGACGGGTTCCGGGCACTAGCAGCTCAATTTTCTACAAAGGATCCGAATTAAGAATGGCCTATTTTTGGCCATATCAATTGTGAAATCCTTGTGACCTCTTCTTTTAACAAACAGTGGACTCGTATTTTAAGAGCCGTGTAATAATGAGCTGACGTTTAGAGTGCTTTTTGAGACAATTTAACTGGCAACAGGGTATGAAATGTTGAGAAAAAGTTTCTTTTATCTAAACTTGTAACCACCTCTCGAACTTTCGTTTCCGTCTCTCATTTTTCAATTCAGTGACGAGCCACCTGAAAAAACTTTCAATGATTGAAACGTCTGGCAGCTAGTAGACGAATTCTGCTAAATAATGTACAGTCAGCCAATTTTATTATCAACTATACAGCTCTTCAGGCACGGCTTTTGCTTCGGTTCCTAAATAACCATAGCTCCTCTAATAAAAACGAATCTCGTCGCAGCAATAACAGCGTATAAAAATTAACCCCGAGTAAATAAACGACGAGTATCGATGCTGTGTGCGTGGCACGTTCCCCTCGTCCCTTATACTCGACGGCGCCGATTGAGTAACCCCTCGCGTAAAGAAAAGCCCTTTTGCATAGCCAGTAGCGGGTACAGAGGGGCTTGCAATGTTTCAGGCCCCGAGCCCGCGCGCACCCAAGTAAGAGGATAAGGAACGATTCTACGGCGTATAACGTATAACTTTCCTGATTTTTCATATATCGGGTTACTCGTCGCCGCAGTGTCGCTCGCTATCTCATCGACGGGAGCCGAGAAAGAGGAGGAGCGGCTGCCGCACGCGATATCGCGAAGAATGGCTCGGCGGGCGGGCGAGGAGTAGCGAGGGAGATTACCGGCTGAAATACCGAAGTGGCCGAGTCAAGGGCCGGAGATCAAACGGCTGGGCTATTGCGCAAAAAATCTCTTAACCAAATCACCTGCAAAGGGAGGAAAAGAAGCGAGCGAGCGAGTAAGCTGTGGGGCAAAGGCAGCAAAGGGAGAGAGAGGCAGACAGAGTATAGCCGCGGCGAACGACGCGCGCAACGGAGCAGGGCTGGCCATGTGTGTGTGTGTGTGTGTGTGTGTGTGTGCGCGCGCGCGCGCGCGGAAGCCGCGAATGGAAGCTGAGTGGTGCTTCCTGCAGGCTGCGGGACTGACCGGTGCGATACGTGGCTGAAATATTCCTCGCCGCAAGATCGAGAAGATACAAAGACGGGGACGGGGGCACACGTGCTGGCTATGTATGCGACTGCAGGTTTATAGAGAAGATGCGAGTGGACTTCTTTTCCCGTTCGATTCGCGTAAAGAGCTGTATATGTATATTGGCTGGCCGTAATAGCTATTCATGAAAAGTTGACGCTTGACAAATTCTTCCCTCGGCGCTTTTAATTCACGAGTAGATTTGTGGTCGGACAATAGAAGGAAATAAAATGCAGCTTTCCCGTCTGCGCGAGGTTCTTTGAGGGCCCCTGAATGCCGACTCTTCGTAGGCCAACGATAGAAACGTTTTCTCGGGACAAATAACTCCGTATATAAGAGCATTACGGATTACCTGCTGGCATTTTCCTACAATTTTTAGAGAGGCTTTGCTGAGTAAAATAAGAAAATTGCAGTTTATTTTGCCGCAATCTTCAATGTTATTTCGTTAATATGTCTTTGAGGTGAGAATTTCGTTGAGCAACATCATTCGTTCTTCAGATAATTCAGCCCTTTACAGTATTGAATTTATTGCAAAGACCATGCAGAGCATACGAATTCGTCTACATCAGCCGACAGCGCATAATTGAGATACAAAAAAAATTCATTCATTTCCAATTCGATTGATGGCAAATGCCGTATGTCGCCGCACAATATACTCCAGCCTCGGCCTCCCTCGGCCGCAGGAAAAATAGAAATGAAAAAGTCAGCGAAAAACTGTAGCACATCGGCAGGCCGCAGAACCCGTCAGTCTTTTCAACCTCGGCAAAAAGTATAAGAGCCAAGCCAAATCAAAACAATATCCCGTACGGCAAACACTGGCGTATAGTATAGCAGCCGCGTCGCGATGGATTTCGCGACCGCAGTATCTCCTCTCGTATAGGGGCGCTGGGGTAGCCGAAAAAAAGGAATAAAATATTTATGAGCCGACGTTCATATACGTGCGCGGGTGTACAAAGCTAGCGGCTAGACGAGATACATATTTATTCGCCTAACGGGCGTGCATTCTTTTGCATAATGAATTTCGCACGCGCCCCTAGCCGTATCGCGCGCCAGTATGGCATTTGGTGAGCCCGGGCGCACGGCTCGAGCTTTTTGCGAAAAAGAAGCTGTACGAGCGAATGCCCGTCTCGGATTTACGCGACTAGAATCGGGTTTTATTCTTGTAAAAGGACAAGTGTGCAGTGAACAGGTGCTTTTGAGGGTCACGAGACTTATTGTCAGATTTGCTACCGTTTAAAACCGGATAGTCTTCAATGATTGCATAAACCAAAGTATCTGCTTTTGTCATCAGGTTTTGTGCAAAACATAAACATGCGCATTGCTGTTGCAGCTAAATATTGTACCTAAAGTTTGTTTTAATAACAATACTGCTCAACATTTTGTCGTATCTGAGCAACGGTGATTTCGTGAAAGCATCCTTTAACCGGTTGCCTTTTTATGGTATATAAAAAGGGACATGTGCGCTCAGGACGCAATTAATTAACTACCGTTAGTTTGTACGGTGCCGGACGCAAGTTCGAGGCACTTGCACCGCGTTGGTCAGTAATTATAAAGTGTGAAAGTCGTACCTCAAGGCCGTGTTATTCGAGCAAGAGGAGGAAAAGTGAGTTGCAAAGTTTTACTTTGCATTTTTCAAGTTGTCAAAAGACAATTTCCGCTTCCTGGCAGTTCGAATACAGGCAAGTTTAACCAGTTTTATACATATCATTTTGAAGTTCGAATTCACGGAAATGTCCAGAATTAGCGAAATATTTCGCAGATGTATACCACCAACTCAGCGTAAACGCGCGTCTTGTCCCAGTATGGGTCCAGACTTCCCCATTATAGACCTTGATTTAGTGTAAGATTGTCATGCTGATTGTTTGATTTTCGAATTTAAGATTATTGCAAACGCTGGTTAAAGAGAAACTGTGATCAATTACGGAGGTTTTTGGAAATATTGATGAAAGTTATAGCAAACAATTGTAGAACGCCTGAAACGAAATTGTTTTTTACACAAAGCAAAGAAATTTAATACCTTTTAATATTTACAATGTATACGTATAACATAATTATTGTAATCGTCAAAAGCGCTGTATAGTGGGCAACTTTCGTTCAATAGTCCAGAAAGTGAAGTTCCTTGTTTTTTATATAATTAGGTTAAATCAATAACTTTGAGGAAACAAACCGTGGGACTTTGAAAGAGGCTCCTATGAATAGAAGTGAATTACTGGAGTTGAGCCACTTATTCGCTTACTATCAAATGAAACGTACTGAGCTAGTTATTCGTATATAACTTTAAATTCCAGCACTTATTACTATATTATAATTACATCAGTTCTTAAACGAGTCTCGAAATCAATGAAAATTTCAAACTTTTTTTCCTACCACAATATGCAGGTTATAAAAAAAAATCGATAACCTGCGACATACATATACACTTGCGCTCCACGATGATATCATTTTACAAAGTTTAAGTTCAAATTTTCATATATCGTACCTTTTAAAGCAGAAGTTCACCTTATCGACCGCTGAAGGTATATCAAAAACTTCTCGATGTTTTCCTTCTTTAACGACCTTGGATATCATGTGCATGGATTTGTGTATACATGAGCAATGAAAATAAATATTTGTGCGCGTGTAATTATTTTTGGCCAGTTGACCGATAATTCTTACTTTCTGTGTGGAAGACAACAATTATAGTATTTGGCTGTTAAACAGAGCTCTCGAGACATATTGCGATGACTGCAGCGTAATTATGTCGCTGTGATTTTTATAAGCATTGTAAATACTGTAACGAGTCAAAGCTATTTGTAAACAGTAAACTATCTTTAGAGCAAGATAGATTTCAATAAAGCTTTTTCTGGTCGTAAACATCGTTGGTTATTACACCCTACAGAGATAAATTGAAAAAAATAAGGAAAAATAGCAAACATAGTAGATTATTAGACATAAATTGTTTTACATGATTAGCGAAGTGAAAAGTCTAACGAATGAATTATAAATTTTGCTGATTTGGCGTTGCTTATCAATTTCATAAACTCGATTTAACGCACAACACACACGTACTATAATATCAATTTCTTCGACACCGCACGCAATACTAAAAATCGTCTGTTCTACTTTCGATGCTTTTTTATTTCGTCACTGCATGCATAAAGCGATGAATAATGTCGAAGCATAAAAGTAAGCATTCGGCGCTGAATCTGCCAATGTATCAACAGCACGATGATTGTCAACTGTCGCTGATGTCTATCAGTTTAATCTAGCAGAGAAGACTTTACGTTAGTTGATGATTTATTTCTTAACCCTACACGCAGTAATTGCAATGAAACTATGTAGACTAACGCAATTAATGATTTCAAACATTTCAATTGCTATCGTTTTTACAACCTAGTACGATAATACTCGAGCCGATTAGCATATAAAGCACGCCGTAAAACGATATTCAAATTCCAAAATGCGGCCTATGCGAATACAGCATTCCTAAGCACTTTGCCTCGTATTCCAGGATGAATATTTTAATTCGCTGCTCAATCCAGGCATACGATCGGTGCGAGGGTATCGCGTTAAATGTACAATACCATATTAAGTAATGCAGAACTGATAAAGAAGGTCGTTGCTTTATCTACCGATTCGTCGTGCGTGTGTGTGGCGTGATATTATACATATACATATATATATATATATACCATCACCGATCGGTTCATCGAACGGGAAAAACATTGGTGCGCGAGCGCGGCAAGATAAAGCGCGAAGCCGTTTAATGCACAATAGCCAATAATATAGCAGCGCGGAAAGTGGGGAGACCCGCGCGAAGAATTGAATTAGAAGCAGGAAAGCAGAGAAAGGAGCTGGCTTCGTTGTCTTATATAAGACAAACTTGATATTATTTGCTCATCTGCCGGCTTGATATCGGCGTCGAGCGAGTGCCAGACGTTCTCCCGCCGCGATAAACTGCACACTGCAATAATCTCAAACTTAACCTACATAGGATGATAGATACCGAGCTGTCCGAGGGTCGTCCAGTAGGTCGTATACACGAGCGCGCGTTCACTCGCTCTCGGGTTATGATGATTATAGTCGTCGGGAGGGAGAGAGCGCATTGCCGCCTGGCGCGAGTTTCCTGCTATCGTCTCTCGGGGGTGCCAGTGGAAAAGTCGCTCTCGGCTCGCGCCTCTCTACAAGCCAGCTTATATTGCTCGGTGTGCACGCGCGTTCCGAAGGAGCGCCCCGACGCCGCTGACGCTGACAAGGGAACGCCACCTCGTGACAAGTGAAGGTTTGGCAAGTAGCTATGCATTATTGTCGCATGGGAGTAGCGCGAAATTAAAACGATATAAATATGCAAAAAGTCCACTCCCGCGTACACGATCAGAGGCGCGTGTTGTTGGAAAGTCAACTTTTCGACATAATCCGATTACCCAATAACTTTAACTGTATATAAGGAAGCTTGATGTTGTTTACATACGCACATGATAATTAGAGAATTTATATCAGAAACAATTTTGGTATCGCAGAAGCGTTTGCTATATAGCGCATCCATAATAACAGTAGACTGTTGACATTCTCTTTCTATTTTTTCTTATGCATTTATCGGATGGACCAAGGTCTCGCGCGTTCGAGTCTCAACACTATCAAGACAAAAATTTGCTTTCAAAAGGCTCGTCGATACGCACACTTACTCTAAATGCGTGACCTTAATCGCGCATACTCGTGTACGTAACAGTTTAATCACGCCTGCGACGTACATTGTTATTTTGTGCAACTTGAAAACTTCCATTCAGCTTAACCGAAGCTCGATAATGGTACAAGCAGATCTGAAAATTATTCGATTGTTATTCTCCGATAGCAATATCGATTCCGACAATCTTCATTTGCTCAAAAATATGACTCTACATCTCGCAAATATTGACAATCGGTTGAACAATTTGGTTCACGCACCGTCTGTAAGAAAGCTCGCTTTTTCTACGATTGCGAGGCATTTTCCAAACATCAACAATAGCCGCACGGACGTCGATTTGATTGCTGTTTATGCTCTGTTATGTGCGAGCAATAAAACAACAGCGTCGAACGATCGATTACAATTTGTCAATCTTAATAGCGTATAGGAAATTTTGGTGCACATAGTTCTATCCTCCTATTAGCATTGTACCAGGTGCGTGTTCAATAGATATAATAATATTTATGCATGAAGAAGCTGGAGAACCATTAAAGTAGAAATTTCCAGAAGACTGTAGCGTTTGCTGCAAACGTTATTGTAAAATTCGTTGACTGAATCTTCGTAGATTGCGTATCACTACTGACGCAAATTCATGAATTTCCGTTGCTCGGATCTGCTATACTTTACGGTAAAAAAAACGTGGATTTCTGCATCCGTGTATTAATTTAATCAACGATTGGAAAACATGCAAAGTAGAACTACTTTTATTAAAAGAAATTGCAACCCTATATTGACCACGTGACCTATCTTTTTATTCCGCATTTATTTTCATTTTGTCCTCGAAAATTCAAGGATCTATTATTGCTCAACGGCGTAATTAATGTGCCACAATTTTTATCTTCGAGATTTGAAAAAAGTAACATTGACACATCAGTACACCTACTCCCGGATATGCATTCAGATGTCGAGTGGACCGATACGAGCCATTGACGTGCTTGAACGCGGCGCGCGTCTACGCTCCGTCTCGACGAACCGATTGTACAATCAAGAGAGCGAATATAATAATAATAATCGGGAGGAAAATTAAGCTATCAGATTCCTGCTCAGGCGCGAGACAAAGAGCTTCGCCGCTGACACAGCATCGGTTCCAGCATATAGCGCGCGCAGTGTAGCGGTGAGATGAGAACTCGGTAGCCTAGAGAAAAGCGTGCCGCAATAACTCAGCGGGCAAGGTAATAAAATATAGTCCAGGCTAGCGTAGCTCTACGTGCACACGCGCGCGCGTGTGTGTGTATGTGTGTATTCTACACAGTATAGGTAGGTGTATCCTCGAATAATATATCCTAGACGGCTTCATTTGAATAAATTTAGGAAGGCGCTTTTTTCATGCTCGTAAATTTGACCGCGCCGTCCCCTCTATTCCTGCTCTCCGCGAGCGCGCGCGCAGCCGAATTTCGTCATTTTCACCGCCGGTGAATTATATATACTACTCGCGGCGAGAGCTACCGGCGAGCGCGCCGAGCGTGACGATAATTTGAACCTTCGAGTGCACCGAACATAAATCTCATCATCACGGCCCAATCGAGATGAAGCGGAAAGCAGTGGCGCTCTGCGCACAATTCGCGCGCCCGTCCGTTTTTGCGCTCGCTCGCGCGGTCCTTGCGTATCTATATATAGTATACACTGTCCGGACGCAGTTATATTGTGGAGGAAAAAAGCGAGCGAACCCCGAGCACTCCGTCAAGCTGGATTTACTGCCGAAAACGCGGCGATAAAGTAAGGCCGAGCGATGTGCTTATGCGGGCGCTCCCTGAACTTTTATCGCCATTTTAATTGAATTAAGGACGTAATGCAGCGCGCGCTCTTGATTTTACCTGCGCTCGCTCTCAGCGGCGTTTTTGTAAGATCGTGAAACATTAATTTTTTTCTGCCGCCGAGTCCACGTGTTTGAAATTCTGATGAGTTTTATTCAAACTGGTGACACGCAGGCCTGCGGAAGCTAACGAATTTGCTTGTTTAAATTGAACGAGATGAGCGAATGTTTTTTTCTTGGCTGTCCGTTGAATTGGCAGCCCAAAGTGGATACTTATTGCATATCGAGGCAACGCATTTTGACATGTCTATTAATATTTTCTAACGATGCGCAGATCATTTATTACTTCTTGATCGTAAAAACCCGCCGAAAAAAGGTATAAGTACTTACAGATTTTATTACAGTGACCGCTTTAACTTGAGCAACCGCTGATGATCCTTGACACCGACACACACTGGCAGTCGCATATGCATGAATAAAATATTAGCAGAGATCGTATAATATTACACACAAGAATGACATTTTTTAATTCCCGCGTGATTTACAAGTGATACAAAATTATCGCAAATTTTCGTTTAAGCGTTCAAGACAAAACACAGTTTAGAGCACTTTGGCACAAAACACAGATTATTGGCCAAGTAAACATTTGTTTAAACCGTTGTGAGCAGAAAGTGAAAATAAAACTATACATGCCTACCTTGCTCGAGGTTTTTCGCACGAGCGAAGCGAGTACCTAATACCTTGACAAAAAAGCCAAAACATTTATCACTTTCTCCATGTAAAAATATGCTAGAAACCAGAAATACAATGTGCTATAGATGGTAGTTTCTGTGTTACAAGCAAAATTTGATAAGCTAAATTTAAAAAATTCATATGGGCCTCGATGTGAAAATATTAATGAAAACAGTTAAATCATAATCATGTAGGTTACATGTTTTCTAGGTATCATAGTAAGAATCTGTGTAAAATTTCAGTTGTATAGCTTTTTTATAATGCAAATAAATGGCATTGTAATGATAGACAAACCCACTGACTCTTATACTGAACTTTTCTTCAAATTCACTATTCAAACCAATGATGACGACATTGAGAAAAATTAATATATTTAATTATTCAAAAATAGTTTTGAAGGATTTAGTAACATGTTACATGCTTATAAAATATTAGCAGACGTTAGTGTGCCGCCCAACACTTATTACTGAGCCTTCTTGGCTGTAAACGTTAATAAATGTGAAAAAAATATTACGTTAGAATTTAAAAATTAATATCTAAACTTTCCTGGTAGAATCGTAAACCAACCCTTTGCCATTAGTGAGCCAATTGGAGTGCGTTTTATCAGATTCATTGGCTTATAAATGGCTAATTTGAAAAATTAGTAAGAATGTTAATTACTCATGCTTTATGACTAAAAATTTTCAAAAGTTTCTAAAATTAAAATTTTTGTTTAATTTTTTCAAAAAAGTTTTAATTTTTCCAAAAATTTGTTAATTTTCCAAAAAAATGTTAGAATAAAAAATTTTTTAAAACATAATTTTAAAACGTTTCCAACCATTTGTTAACGGTTGGCTTATATCGAGAACAATCGTTGGTTTAAGGGGTTACCCAATAATTAGTAACCAATAAATCATTTTGGTTGGGTTATTTTCTACTAAAGTTATTATAAAAGTTTCCATAACGTTATACAGAGCAATAATAAATTGTAAAAAATTGATGCCTCGTAGAATCAATCCACAAGCATAAAATACACACACCAAATCGTTCACAGTATTCATACATATCAAGATTGCCGACATCCGATACTCGACAATCACTCTCGTCGCCGCAAGTTTACTTTCAAGCTGTACGATTTTTTTCGAAGACATTTATTTAATTGATTTTTAATGTCCTAAGTGGAGTGAACTAACATCATCTGTCCAGCATTGCACCGATGATTAAATGCTGAGTTTAGCAGATCTCGATGTCTAGCTTTCATCTCTGGCATAGGGTAGTGCCTAAACACAAAATCATTCGACATTTTTAAGGCGCTTACCAGGTAGATTTTTCCTCTCATCCATACTCGCTCAATGCGTAGTTCATGCTTCCTATATGTAAGCCAGAGCTCGCTCGAACGGCTTGAATAAAAATACCTCCAACGCAATTCAAATTTATCAACGAATCAGATGATACGTATAAATCTGCTTTCAGATGTCGCAAGCGGTTGTTTAAATATGTAGAATATAATATAACGTAAAAGTTGTGAGAGATTAAATAGCATGAATTATACAACTCGCACTTTTAAATTCTAAGTTTGTTTTAAATATTAATAATTTTATCAACTTGACTGCACATACGATTATTCAAAAGAATTTATTTCAGACACCCAGTATATACATAAGGAAATAAAATATTTTATTCTGGCTCTGTGAATAAAACCGGTATGTGAATCCAAACTTCGAATAAAACTTATTATTTTATTTTAAGTTTTTAAAATCGATCGAGAACTTTTAGGCTGTATTTTAAAATAAACATAATCAGGAAAAATATGTTTTCTGTTTATGTTTGGAAACTGAAAAATGTAGAAAGTGAACAATTGCACATGGTATTATTTTATTGTAATGCTTATATTATACGAAATGATAACTTTGGTGAACTCCCAACAGCAAAGGGTATCTTTGCATAACCACTTGGTAATTGAAAGAAATCAATTACATGTTGCTTTTTTATAAATACTACAGCTGTTTTTCAAACCTTTAGCAACTTTGAAATGCAAAATACAAAGGCTTTTTGTGTATGAAGTATACAGACAAGGTATATTGTCTCGCCTGTACACTCTGCTTTAAGTCATTACCATAGTAAATTATTTTTTCAATGCTCTGAAGTTTCTTATAAGAAGGTTATATCTCGCTCGGTACGACTAAAATACATTCCCCTGTGCTATATACGATCTTCTATTGTTCTGCTACACGCTATCTCGTTTGTTCTTATTCGTTACGTGATATTATCAGCTCCACAAGTGTGTGGCATTACTGAAAACGTATATAGCGCAGAAATACTGTATTCGCGTATTGAAAATATACCGAATCCAGCTGCACATCAAAACTAAAACCAAATTATCGCCATCGAGAAAGATCTTTTAAATATTCCGCGGAGCGGTCGTGTAAGTCAAATATTAAAGCGTTAAGGATTTTTAAAGAGCTAAAAATACATCGCGCCTTAAAGTACGTAGCTGGCGGCCCGAAGGTTAGGATCGGCTGAATAACCAGTCTAGCAATTTATATACCGAGTGCCGAGGAATACAGCTGCGCAACGCCGCTCTCGCCGCTGCAGAGAGCGGGTATCGAGGATAAACGCATAGGCGCGCGAGTCGTTGACATCTGAAATTTGCGCAGCGCCTCATGCCGGACTCGAGGAGGTGTAATGCGCTGCGTGGGCGATTTTTCCCCGGACGTGCGGATCGGCGCGTACGCGCGAGCGACTGGTCCCGGAGAAAAATCCCGGTGTCGCGACTCGCGGCTGCCGAGGACCACTCCAGGTGCGAGGACTGCCAAGGTGGGGGGCAAGGTCGCCGGCGCGCACGTTCGCCACTTGGCCGATCGGAGTGGGAGAAGATCGCGAAAGGACGATATGTGCAGCGCACGAGGAAAAAGGTTGCGAGTGCGAAGCCCTTACGGGGAACAGGTTCTCGAGCTGCTGCATCGAGCGGAGGAAAAAAACGAAGAAACCCGCGCGCGTTTTCCACTCGCCTCGCCGCGAATCGCGATCCTCTCCAATAACACAGGCGCGCACGCACGCACACTCGCACGAGCGAGCAGTCCGGACACACTCTATAGGCGCTCGGCCCGTCTCGCCGGCTCACAACGTCATTCACTCGCGAGTAGTTCGCCTCGTCAAGTTCGCCTCGAGAGCACCGCCAGCGAAGAAGATGACCTGCGGTCAGCGCGCCGCTCGCCGATTGTTATAGAGCGTACGTGTCCCCGGAGACGGCATTGCTTCTTGATCCGCTGCTGGTTGCGCCTCGCGCCGAAGTTTTCCTCGCCTCGCTTTGCCGACTTGGTCTGTACGCGCTGACCCGGAAGAGGAACGAGGAACAACAGTGCCTTGTGTCGATCTGTGTGTGCAGCGCGCGCTGGCCGAGTCTGCTGATGTGTCGCACGAACGTAAGTCCCACAGCTTTCGTTCACCCCGTTGGCAAGAAATCCAACAGCTGCGCGAAATCCCGATGCTCGGGGTGCTCGCTTTCGCTCGAGTAACGGTCTTTCATACGCAATGAAATAATAATACACACAGCTGTGTGGATGCTGGGCGTTTCACGGCTTTTCACAATCACGGGAACTCGCGAATTTCTCGTCAGGTCGAGTTAGAAAAGTGTTTGATGCACAATTGCAGCGGTATAAATACGGGAGGAAGGAAAATGACAATAATGAGCAGTCGGGATCATTGAACACATAATAGACGGTCGCGAGCAATCGCTCGCGCATGTATTGTGCCGCGCGACAAGTCTTCATAATTGCCGCTGAGAATCTATCCTGAAAAAGCATGCTCGATTAGTCAGAGCGGAGAGCGTTGAATTCCTCTCGCATGCTGCGAAATAAGCTGCTCTTAAAGAGCATTAAAAAAAGAGCAAATCGGAGTGCCAATTTATGCAAAACGAGGGATTTCGTCAGGTCCAGGAAAAGTGTCGCGGTTATGAGACTGTTAAAATTCCAAACTCGATAAGAGTGCTGCTATAATGCTAAATCAATCAGGAGAAAAGTAGTCGAGAGCGGTTCGCATTTAAGTGAAAATAGTTTTTGTATAAGTGCCACGGTACATTATATTATAGTAATGAAATTTTACTACGTCTCATTTGCATCGCTAATTTGTCCTTGTGGCTCGTGCGTTTTGTCTTTTAACCGCATTTATGTGTATCGCGTATAGATTAAGATTTAAGGCTTTCATTGCGTCGCTAAAATACATAAATAATATTGGTGGAATTACTTGAAAGGGACTTTTCGTACGCAATCATTTTATTCCGCGCATAACAGATAAGGGTAAGGTCGTTGGAAACATGTTGAACGTGTTAATGGGCCTTTCGACACATCCTCGCGGCCATCCGCAGCTTCGAGAATTTTATGTATTTATACTTTTAAAAGCTTCATCCGCCGACAGGAAGGTCAAATGGCGATAGCGATGCGACACCTGCGACTGCACGGCATCCGTCGTTGCTATACGAGCGTTCGCAAAAAAAATGGTTGCCGAACAAATCATCTCGACGACGAGAAACGACACTCCGAAGTTACGGGTTTTCCGCTGGCTTATTATCGACGTCAGTGCGCACTTTTTCCCACCGTCTGCTTTAAATAATGCACTCTAAGCCATCTAAGCGTTGATAAACCATCTGTAAGAAACTGTGTATAACGTTGGGACGAGAGCTGGTTTTTTCCTCGCTTTGATCGCTTATTAGGGGAAGTCGTTTTGATGGCGACTACTTTATGCAGTACACAACTACGCAGTCGCGAGCGCGCGCTATTATTTCGTATCAACGATTCATTTCATGCAAATAGCTTTTTTCGCTTTTGCCCATTTCTTCCGGCAGCATGTATAAGCGAGATTTCATAAATAACGTTTATTTATATCGCCTCGCTGTATAGCGGACTGATAATAATAATAAAGAGCGCTTTATTGGCCTAGGGTTGATGCGCGAGAGACACAGTTTTATCTCAGAGAGTCATTGTGACGCGATGCAACCCATTTTTCAGAGGCTGCAGAGAGAGAGAAAGAGAGAGAGAGAGAGAGAGAGAGAGAGAGAGCGACGTCGATAAACGATAAGTCGCCCCGGCACTAGATGTGTGCTCGTTGTACAATGTATGCGCGATTCTCTCGGTAGAATACAACAGTCGTGTATTTTCGCCAGCGCTGCGGCAATTTCGCGCGATTTCTTATTCCATGGATAATTTCCAATGATCCTTGACTATCCGCGAAAAAATCTTACAATAATCCCATGCTAGACATCGCGAGCGGACCGATCAAGAACAGAATGCACGCGAATGAAGAAAAGAATGCACGCGAGGAGATTTTTGTCGTGACGCAAGTGCGCGCAGGCTACGTTGATTCGAGCAAAATATGCAAGAGCAAACACGCTGGAAGGACGGAGAAAAAACATATGAAACGTAGATTATACGAGTATGAAACGCGAATCACGTGCTAAAAAAACTGATCGTCGTGCTGTTGGGCTCTGCCGTGGTCGAACTTTGTCGCATATGCCAGAGCTATAATATATAGTGTAGACACTGACTCACAACTGTCAATTTCGATATACTATTCCACTCGTACTTTCTTAACGCTATAATATATTATACTATATAGAATTGATGGAGAATTAAAAAACTTGTTTCCTTGCTCTATCAAATTTCTAGTCAGCATATATAGCTAATTGCGTTATGGACTCATCTTTGTTATAGCGGAGGCTTGTTCTATTGACATAAAAAATTGCACATCGTTTAGACAGATGATTGAATTCTGCTTTTACGTCATATCACAATTAAAGTAACCACCAATTGACAAGTTAGCCAAAATGAATTGAGTAAACAGTATCCAAAATATATAATCCAGTCGTGCTAGAAGCTAACAGACGACTCATCGAGCAGCTACGTAACGCCCGAGACGAATTCTAGCGCAGACGTTGCAAAATACCCGCGACCTTTGTATCGGCACGATAACATTGAACTTAAGCGAATTGATGAAAACGCAATCGATGTCAAGGGGCGAACGCGAATTCGAAAAATGAGACCATCATCGGCACTTTTCATTACGCGCGAAACTTTTCCGATCATCTCGCCGACTCCTTATTTGCGAGCAATTTTTAATGCAAATACTTCAAATACGAACGACGCGTGTTATACAGTTTCTACATTATGCAAAGCTATGATAATACTTGACTCGCCAGCTGCGATACCAACCGAATCCAGTTAATCGCACTGAGCGGGAGCTGAAGTTTTTTCGCACTCGAGGCCTCTCGCGCGCCTGAGTATTTATCGCGGCATTGTTACAATTTCCGCGTGCGTAGCGCAAAGATAACACTCGCCGATGCCCGCCGGGAGCAGAAGTTTTCATCGCTGCTCATCAGCGCGCGCACAAAAAATACGCGATCGAAGGTGACTCTCGCGAGACTAATACATTTCAAACGTGTCGTACATATCATAGTCTCGGAGAAAACAATATTTGTCTACGGCTATTGATATAGTGACTCGTCGGTCGTTTTATACACACCGCCGCGATGTTTATTGTGCCAGTTTGTCATTGCGAGCTTGAAGGTTCGCGTATAATCAACCCAAACAACTGACAAAGCTGTAGGAATCGCCAGCTTCGCGCTATCGTTTGCATTTCAAATAAAAAGCGTACCGTTGCTGCTGTGTGATAGCATCTGTCCATTATGTTAATCGGCGCGCCTGGTTGACAGGACTGACGTAAAGCTTATCCTTAATTTATTTAAATGCTTCCTGTTAAAATTAATAGACTGCGATCGGCCATAAAGTACGCCCAGCGGCACGTGTAAATGGAAGTGCAAAACTATTCCATGCGACGAGAACGAGCTACGATATATTATTATACTTAATATACATCAGAAACAAAAACAGCCTTATTACAACATCGCTCGCCAGCGAATTGCACGTTTGTTAGCGCATAGCCCGGCTGTTTGCGCCGAACCATTGTTTGAAAAGCATAAATTTTACGCGTGACGCATTAACCGCGTACAGCTCGATGTAAGAGAAGACCTGCAATCAGAGCAGCAAAAAACTCGTTGTTTTTTCGGTCCCGAATAAAAAAGGCTAGTAATTATTTTTGTTTTCATCCGCCGATGAGACACATTATACCGGGCCCGAAAACGATGACTATACCGTCGATAGACTACATAGTGTACGCGCTAATTAATAGTTGCGCAGTCTCGCCGCCGGGTCTAAATGAAAATAATTGGACGTCAAAACTAAATCAAAGTATTACCGAACAGCTTCACGATAAAGACGTAGAGGCGCGCGGCTTTATGCGGAAAAGGGGGAGAACGCGGCGAAGGCTGTCATTTCCCAGTGACATAACGTTCGTTATATGAGTTCAGGACGTGAGCTATGGAATCCACGTCCGAGCGCGCGCCATTCAAGCCAAGTGCAGTAATTATTAAAATTTTACGTTCTATAATGTCCTTGTGCTCTGATCATTCGTATGCAGCGTGACTATTTTTTTCAATATCTGGAGAAGCATCAGAAGCGAAAATAGGGGAGCCAGTGGGGTGCTTCGAAGCTCCCGCTCGTGATTCATTCTTGTCGACTGCCACACTGGTCGGCAAACTCGACTCCCGCGTCGGCAATGAAAATAGTAAATGGTTATCCAACCGATGAATTTCCCGGTGAAATATTGTGCCTGTTGAGCGGATTTCAGCCGAGAAAAAAATCATTATGGGCTAATGCCGCGCGCGGAACGGCTCAGAAAGCCAGGCATGACAGTTTTTGAGAATTAAGATGAATTAATAGAATTGCGCGCGTAAAAAAGGGAACTCGTGAATAGCGCCGAAAAATCATCCTGTTCAATATCGAGGATGCAGATACGCGCAGGTATAATATAATAATGCCACCGTTTTTTTCCAAACATTTAATAAGTGCACCGAAGTAGCCGCATCTTTCCTCATTACACTGAATAACGCAGAGGTGATTTGCAATTTGAACGTGTCGAATCGAGGCATAGCTAATTGTTGGCTCACGTACTAATCACGTCAATTGGACGAATTGCCAAGTCACTTTGGAATTTCTTCTGGGGGACCGAAAAATCTGCATAGAGCACCTTTAATGATCTCCTTGTGCTCGATAATTTTTTTGCCCATATCTCCCGAGGCTTTTTTCCATCGCGCAGGAAACATCGAAACGCCACTTATCGCGCGGCTGTAAAAAGCTTTGGCAATCGCATGTCTCGCGCGTGAATCCGGCAAAACGCAGCATCACAGCGAAATGGTTTATCTCGTCTCGCGCGACGACCTTAAGTACCGGCGTATCGCCGAAACTTTCCGAGTTGGCACTTTTATCGGCGGAATAATACTTTTGCTAATCACAATCGCATGAATATACACATGAGAAAGAGCGTTTTGTCATCGTAAAATCGTTTCCGCAGTTTGCATGGCGAGCGCCAACGGCCGGTCGGCCGACCGATGAATTTCGATATTTCGTTCCCACGACACTTTCGCCCTCGTAAATCTCCGGAGATCGCTCGTGAAGTTTGCAAATGCCCGCGGCTGAAAAGAACAATTTCCCAGGCTTCGGCTTTTGTTTGCGCTCCTCTCTTTTTATAGATTTTCGCCGGAAGTTGTAGTGAATTTTCGCGCGCAGTTCAAAGTGCGTCGAGCTGTCGCTTCGTTACATAGCTTTTAGCCGCGCGAGCTCAAACGAATGGAGGAAAACTCGATAGTCCCTTGGTAGTTGGATGGATTTTTCGCTGTGAATAAAACGCAAATTCATCGCTTTTCGCCTCTCTCGCGCGTTGATATCCGCTGATTTCGATTATTAACGCGCGGAGAGGCTTGTAAATGCCTCGTAATAAGCGACGCGTGAATGCGGCATATTTCGACAAATTCAATAGAATTTCCGATCGACGGCTCGCCCGACGCGTTCAGCCCCGTGATCAATCAGCCGACCAGCATTTGGGAAATAATTAATCAACCAAACAAATAAGTGCCGTGCACTCGCGTGTGTTCTGTTTAGCGCGGTCGGAAGTATCTTTCGTTGCGGTGAATCTATATCGATCGAGCCGCTTCTGGCAGTTTCCGATCGTTTGGGAAATTTGGGGGGGGGGGGGGGGGGTTGGTTTAGAGAATATCCAAAATGTGCGGCGCGTGGACCTTTCTATAAAAACCTCGATTCCCAAAGAGTCATTGCATTTATGCGAATTCCCAGACAGAATCATTAACTCCATATAAAAGTCGGACGCGTGCGTCTTTGAAATAACTCCGAGCGCGATGAATCAAGCTTTTCTTACACGTGCGAACATGACATCATCGCGGTTACGATATAATTACTAGTTTTTTCCAAAGCACAGCCGGCAATTTTTCGCCCGTCAAAGAGTGATTTGCAAGTCCTCACGGGATTCCCTTAAGTCCCACCTTCCACCTCTCATCGGCCAATCAGACTAATCGTCAACTCTGAGTAAAGTCCTCCCCCCTCCGGCCCCCTCCTCTTGCTCGATATGAGATGATATTTCAGATCTCGATTCTCGGCATGTGCTTGCGCGGTGAGCACCTGCGGAGCAGGAGATACAAGTGAAATAAGTATAAGAGTGGAGAAGTGCACAAGGCAGAATTCGTGCGTTCGTCGTCAAATCGCGGCTGCCTCTTGTTCCGAGAGATTCGAGCTCGTGCACACAGGAGAATAAAAAAGAGCTTGGTTGGTACGCAAAGTGCGTATAACGAGGCGGAATCTGAATTCGTACGATCGTACCTGCATTAAACTCGGTTACTTTTATCGCGATAGTGCTCGCGGTTCGAAAACGGTGGCGGTTAAAAATTCAACGCGATCGGGGCGGCAAAAAGCAGCGTTGCAAGTCGCAGCTCGTTTCGCGTGGACAAAGTTTGCAAGCGTGCCGCAGAGTAGGTTTTCATCGCCGTTGAAACGCAAAAAGTGGAATGCCCAGTTTTTCTCGCACAATCTCCGGAGCTGCGACTGAATAGTGGTTTTGTGATTGCAGGTCTGACGGAGAAGGCGAGGATGCGCCAGTGCTGCCGCCGCTGCTGAGAGAGTGATCGAGAGAGAGAGAGAGAGAGAGAGGGGGGAGAGGGGAGAGAGAGGCCTTCGCCGACCCCGAGCGATCTCAGAGAGATATCTCGCGCATACTTGCAGCCAAGCCGAGATGCAGCAACGCGCGGTGCTGGTGAACCTGCCCAAGTCCGAGTCGCTGGACATCGAGTTCAGCAACATCGGCTACTCGGTCTCCACGGGCTTCCGCAAGCCCCGCAAGCAGATCCTGCGCGGCGTCGACGGCTGCTTCAAGAGCGGCGAGCTGACGGCCATCATGGGCCCCTCCGGGGCGGGCAAGTCCTCGCTGCTGAACATCCTGACGGGCTTCCAGAAGAGCGGCGTCAGCGGCAGCATGAACTTCCGCTCGAAGCAGGGCAGCCGCGGCTGGAGCGAGTACAAGAAGGAGTCCTGCTACATCCTGCAGGACGACATGCTGCACCCGCTGTTCAGCGTGCAGGAGGTCATGGCGATGGCGGCCGAGCTGAAGCTCGGCAACAACCTGAGCCGCAAGGCCAAGCAGATGGTGATCGACGACGTGCTCGAGATCCTCGACCTGGGCAAGGCCAAGGAGACGCGCTGCGACCGGCTGAGCGGCGGGCAGCGCAAGCGGCTCTCGATCGCCCTCGAGCTGGTCGACAACCCGCCGGTGATGTTCCTCGACGAGCCGACGACCGGCCTCGACTACTCGGCCTCGCTCCAGTGCATGGCCATGCTGCAGGGCCTGGCGCGCGGCGGGCGCACCATCATCTGCACGATCCACCAGCCGAGCGCCACGATCTACGAGATGTTCGACCACGTCTACATGCTGGCCGAGGGCCGCTGCGTCTACCAGGGCGACGCGAAGAACACGGTCGAGTACCTGCGCCGGCTCGGGCTGAGCTGCCCCAAGTACCACAACCCGGCCGACTACGCGATCGAGGTGGCCTCCAAGGAGTACGGGGACTTTGGCGAGCGGCTGGCCGCGGCGGCGCGCGAGCGCTCCTGGCGGGCCGCCGCGCCCCTCAAGAGCATCCTCTACCACTCGGACAGCGTGCTCAAGTACAGCGAGGAGGGCAAGACGACCGTGCTGATCCGGCCGCCCTCGGAGCTCTCCAAGTTCTTCGTGCTCGTGCACCGCAGCGGCATCCAGCTCTTCCGCGACTGGACGGTCACCCACCTCAAGCTCGCGCTGCACATCCTCGTGGGCGTGCTGCTGGGCCTGCTCTACGTCGACGCCGGGGCCAACGGCCACAAGACCATCAGCAACGTCTGCTTCATGCTCGTCAACTCGGTCTACATCTGCTACACGAGCCTCATGCCGGCCGTCCTCAAGTTCCCCTCCGAGCTGCCCGTCATCCGCAAGGAGTCCTTCAACAACTGGTACAAGCTGCGCACCTACTACGCGGCCTTCCTCTTCACCAACGTGCCCGTCCAGCTCTTCTTCACGGCCGTCTACTCGGCCACGGCCTACTTCATGAGCAGCCAGCCGAGCGAGCTCGACCGCTTCCTCATGTTCCTCGTGGTCGCCATGCTCGTCGGCCTCATCGCCGAGAGCTTCGGCCTGACCCTCGGCACGCTCTGCAACCCGGTGAACGGCACCTTCTTCGGCGCCATCACCACCTGCGCCTTCCTCGTCTTCGCCGGCTTCCTCGTCCTCTTCGACCACATGCCGCGCTACATGTACTACGTCACCTACACGAGCTACCTGCGCTACGCCTTCGAGGCCATGGTGCACTCGGTCTACGGCTTCGGCCGGGCCAACCTGCCCTGCCCCACCGAGGCCGACGAGATATCCTACTGCCCCTACCGCATCCCCGGGGTCATGCTGCAGGAGCTCGCCATGGCCGACACCAACTACTGGCTCAACGTCGGCCTGCTCTTCGGCCAGCTGGTGCTGCTCCGGTTCGTCGCCTACGCCACGCTCAAGCGCAAGGTCTCGCGCATCTGAGCACGCATGAGCGCGCCCGACAGGTAGCTTTCCGACTTTTTCCTCGCGGCCAAGAAAAGCGTAGATGAGGGGGCGAGAAGATTTCGCCGGTGCGAGAGTCGGGCCTCTTCCTCTCCTGCTTGACACGATACTGGAATCCTCACTCGGCTGCCGATTTTCGCGTTGGATCTGACCGCTAAAAAGTATTATTAGGACTAAAAGACTTGCGAGCTCAAAGATCGAAAGCAGCTGAGGAGCGGCGCGTGTTTTTGCCTATCACTCTCTCTCTCTCTCTCTCTCTCTCTCTCTCTTTCTCTCACGACGTTCTCTTATTATCTCACGCACCTCTAGGCTCCGCTCCTCAATATGCAAAAGCCTCATTGTGATGGAGCCGTCAAAATTTTCCCCTGTGCGCGCGAGAGAGAGAGAGAGAGAGAGAGAGAGAGAGAGAGAGAGAGCCGACAGAATGTGGAATCATGTGACCCGCGCGTAACGTGCGCTGCCTGCGGGATTTCATTCTTCCAGCGCGCGGATGATGTATAAAGTAGTCTCTGTTTTTGTGCGCGGCCGCACGTTATTCGCTCTCGCGATACTATACCTAAGTCCGCGAACGCGTGCGTGCGCCCGCGGCCTTGACCCCTTTGCGTGACTGATGCGACCGCGGATAAGGAAGATTGCGCGCGTGCAAATATTTTCGGCTTTCTCTGCAGCGGACATCTCGATTCGCGGCTTTTTTTTTAAATATCTGATTGCCGTCGAGATTTTACCTGCCGTCGCGAGATCGACGAGTGTCGCTATTTTTCTTTTTTTGCCCAAGTTTCATTCGTTTCGTTCGGACGTTTTGTATCAATCAAAGGAGGCTGTGAAAAATGTTCAATAAATCGCGTAATTTCGTTGCAGATAACTCAACCGAAATGCGTTCGTTTTAAAAGATGTATCAGACATAGACCAGAGGCGCATTTTACGCGCAAAGCGATTACGATTACGTTTTACTTCGATTCGCTCACTTTATGCACCGAAAGTAATCTCAGCGTTTTATTAATAAATACAACTGTAATCCAAAATTATGACAGCGCCGGCTGTCATCGTCGGGCACAGCACACAAAACGAAATCAACGACCTTCTCTCTCTCTCTCTCTCTCTCTCGACGGCAAAAAGTTTTACCCTGCACCTTGACGAGAAGTCCGTATGTACGCGCATTAGTATTCAAACAAAACTGGTGTGCCAGCACGGGCGGAGAAAAAAATAATTTCAATCCTGCACTGAATAACAAAGTTCCCCAATCGCTCTGGCCGCACGTCGCGAAGTTCACACAGTAAAAAAACGTGCTCAGTTTGTCAACGGTGTAACGCGAGAGCGAGAGCGCAGTTGAAAAATAGATCCGTTAAATGACGTCGAATTACCTAAAGTCGATGCCGCTCGCGCGTTCCCTGTACGTGATGAATAAATGCAGTCCCAGAGCGGCGCACGTGTGCGATTCCCAACAAGAAAGCGTGTACGCGATATCGCGAGGCCAATAGAATCGTTGTCTAGCGACGCTGTTTTGTCTGCGAAGGCGTTTTCCGCAAAGACTCTCGAGAGCGAGGATTTCCAGTCCCGCGCACACCAGGTGACATATTATTCCAGTTCGAGGCGGCACACGAGCCGGATGAATGTAACGCTAATGAGCGGCCGGCAGTGATTTATGTGGTCTTGTTGCATGAGCGCTGGGAATTTTTTAACGCACCGCAGCGTCGCTTTATCGATTTAGTATCGTTCGCAATTGCGCGTGCCGATCGTTAAACTGTGTGAGATATACGCTTACGTTCAGCGTAATGGATCGCATTCGATGATTGATGATTATAGTTGATGAGTATAGTCAACTGGGTTTTTCTTATTATTTTTTATTTGCCTTGATACTCGCTTTACAAGCTGCGCGTGTATGATTCATTGCGCTTGCGCGATGTACGAAAAAAGAGACGTTATGTTTGACAGAGACTATTTTAATTGAGAGCGAGAATTTTAATTGTTAACAAGAGTAACGTCTATGAGAAACGAGAAGCGAGCGATGAAAAGAACGCGGAGTAAAATGTTCAGCATCATTAATAAGTTCGCGTTCCACTGAAACATTGTCTGTATAACACAATCCGCGCTTACATTTGCACAAACAAAACACTTGACCACTTGTGAAATCAAAGTGTAACTTCGTAATTGCCATTGTGTATAGGTCAAAGTTCAGGTACATCAACGTAGCTAACGAGAAGATGTCGCAAGTGGAATCACACGGCGACTCGAAGTGCGCGCTCATTTAAATGCAACCACATTACACTTGGAACAAATGAGACACGTAGTAAAATTTTTATAGCTTATTACGCGGAGCTCTGAATGTGCATTGCGTTAAATGCGAAGAATTCATCTCTCTGTTGTACACGCATAATGACAATATCTTTCAACGTTAGGTGAAAAAAAAAATTAACAGATTCAAGATTCGATTGCAAGGTTTTTTGTCTTATAGTTGTCATCGGCTGTTGCGAATCAAGTGGCTTGATTCTTTTGTAAATTAACATTAGAAGAACAGGCAGTATAGACCAATGTAGGTAAATATCTCTTTCATGTTTGATGCGTGTGATACGACAGTATAATTTAGTCAAGCGAATACTTGTTGTCTCTCCTTCTATTATCATTATTAAAATAAGAAGCGTAGCTGCTTAATGTTGTTATAATTAAGTTATTATCTTTATAATAAGTGAATGATTTGGTGTGACGTTCGTGATCTATTTCAGATACAATTATATGTACGATAAGAAACGATCGACTATTCTATTTTACAATGTAAATGCGGTGATATTGATAATAACACATGTATGTTATCATAAGGTAAAATAATTTATATATACTAATAAAAAATTTTGTACTGCTAGCAAACGAATGTACTTTTTACTTTTATGCATAGCGAGGAGTGATGAATAGGGTGCGCGAAATAAAACTTCGAACATCTGGAAAAATGGCACATTTATTATGTTATTAGTGATAATAATATTACTAGTGGTAATTAAACATTTTTTCTTTCTCAATCCAATCATCTTTTCGTGATTATTTTTGTTTTGTCCGTATCCGTGTGCCGGCTTTTATTTTTATGTATTTGTATGAGTGTAAGTAACCTCGTGTAATCTCTGTGAGTGTGTGTGAGTTTATCTTGTGTACCGTGCGAGAGAATCGTGCTATCAACCCAACCACCAGACAGTATAGCACGTCCCACGGCTGTTTTTCCAGCTCTTGCATACCTATACATAAGTACTTCTCGCACGGACCGGATTGGCGGATTGGTCGATCGAACATTTGTTTCTAAAGAACCATCCATTCGCCTCCTTTTCACGCTTATCCGACTCAATTTCACACATCAACGATCGCGCACACTCGTCATATCGCTCGCACTCTTCCTCTTGCATTCTAGTTTCATTTTTTGTTTAACTTTCACTTTCGCACTCTCTCGCACCCACGCACTTGAACTATCTAAAACCGTCGATGAGTCTAGCTTAAAGACTGAGCTTAAGTCCTATTTATAGTCGTTATTATTTTACATGATTACCTTCGCAAGTCTTCGGCACGCAAGTACTTTTACAAAAGTATTTTATCGCCATTAATTCTCGCGCCATATTTGCGAATACGATCGCGCGCACTCTACGATCGCCATTAATAGAAATAATCAAATAAATGAATAATAATAATAATAATCATGATAGTAAAAATAATTACGATAATTATAATAATAATAATCATAATAATAATTATCACGCCGAGTCAACTCGGCCTTCTTTAACGCTTCTACCTCACAATGTACAACTTTTCATCAGCTCTTCATCTCTCTTTCTATTCTCTCTTTCACCCGGTATCGCCTTACATCGCAGACGAACGGAGGTATACAATTACAATTAATTATTGTTGAACGAGGTCGCAACCGACGTTATTGTCCTTCTCACGCGGAAGTCCTTGAGAGCTGCTTCACAGTTTTCTTTTCCTCGAATGAAATTTTTTCGATATTCAGACCATTCAACGCAAAAACTGGGTTTTGCGAGCAAGCGTTGACGATTCTTTTTATTTGTAACATACTTTTCATTATTCTTTTTGTCTTGTGCGATTCTACGTCCTATAAATGCTCGTCGACTCTATAACTAGATTTCATCTTAGAATTACTTGATCAAATGAATACATCATCGAAGCCAGTTTATTTTCAATAATTTTCAGAAACGCAACCATTAAAAAGAATATAAAATGGCTTTGAGGAATCTACTCATTTTTTCAAGCAATTACTTCGAAGCTTTGTAATGAGCGTCCATAAAAATAAAAACAAATATGCATCGTCAAACAATGCTGAAAACCTCTGGTTAAAAAGTAAAAGTAACAAATACGTCGATGAAGAAAACGTTGTCATAATTTCTGGAAAAGAATTGTAAATACCTACATTTGATCGCATTGAGTAATATAATATAAAAACAATACGTTTCGATGAAATCTAGCTAAAGTCATAATGCTATATGCCTTCTTTTGAAAAGCTCACACGAAAGGACAAAAAATATGCAACTTGCCGATGAGAGCCGATGCTGGAATCGCCTCGCTTTTGGGTATCAGAGGAACTTCAGCAATACGTTGAATACTTATGATACGAGGTCGCACGACTTCTCGTTCGATATATATATAATACAGCTTTGCCGTCGAGACGTCATTTTGTTACATTTTTCATTTTTATAAGGATGGATCCGGCTCTATTAACCGGGCGCGAACATTTTGTATTGACGTTTCAATACCACTGCGTCGCGTTTATCCACAACAGAACAAAAATTCGAAGGAGAAGGAAATCCTTTGTTTTAAGCATGGCATAAACAATAAGCAACATCACAAACGTTTTTTCACTTATTTCTCCTTAAATTCGTAGGACCATGACTTTGTCCGTCTGCCTAAACGATATTTTATCTTTATATGAATCCTCCTTACTGATAGTCAAATGTGTGATTATGTTTCACGCAAGAGAAAAGCATAATACCGAATAATATTTACAACTCATAAATTCACGCAAAGTTAAACATGCTCATTCCTTCTTCTAAGGCAAATTTTCCAACTAATGCAAGAAAATATCTGTCGTTAAAGAAGTAGACACAAAGCTTCAAATCATAATGGAACGTTTTGTCTAAATTCTTTGCACTTCTCACGATAACTATACTATTTATGAGATAACACAGATTTTTATTATGAAATAAAAAAATTTATTCTATGTACAATTATAATGAATGTAAAGTTTGAATCGTATAATACATTTCTTACGATCTTACGATTTTATTGAGCGATTGATGCACAAAAACACAAAATAAATGTGCAATGGTTTTCGCCTCGAAAATATCAAAATTATATATCAAAAACTTTCACTTAACGCGTTTTGGTCATTAAGCTGCGCTAAATCATATCATAGATTCACAGATAAAGAAATAATTCAATATTGCTGCAATTCTCATGCCAAATGAGTAATATTTTACGGTTCTTTTTTAAGTCAAATTAAAAGAATCATCAAAATTCGTCTAAATAATAACAATATATCACCTTTCTGAAAAATCAAACCACAGAACTAATAAATTGCAAGCCCTAATTTGAGCATGAAGCTAACGTCACCTTTTCTTTATATCACAAAAACGATTTCCAAAATAAAAATCTAAATCATAAATGAACTTGAACGTTATATGAAAGAAAATGGCACGTAAAGCAGATACTGCACACGTAATAATGCTTCAGAAGAAAAATATAGCGCGAGCACGGGAATGAAAAATTTGTTACTACTAATCATTGTTGAGCACTCTACAGAATGTTAGGCACCGAGTGTTTTTTCAGAAGTTCATAATTATTTTACGAAGATTTCTTTGAGCTATATTTTCTTTCAAAAACAAGAATATATTCTTTATCACGAAGAATTTCCTTCTCTTACATAATAATTCTATGATAATAAAGTAATAATAATTAATATCTAGCATTAGATAATAATAAAATAATGATACTCATGATGAGAATAATGATCGGACAATAATAACCGTCTGTGGCATTTTAAATCTTATTAAGATAATCGATTAGGCATGCGTCACTGCTATATATATATATAATATATACAATTATGCGCAAGATATGTTTGAACTTATTCGATGGTAGTCTTGAATTTTTATTCTTAATAGCTCTTACGGTTCACGACTCTCATTTTTCTAACAATATCTTCTCTGCTTTTCTGTCAACGGATAAGTACCACGTTAAGTTAACGCGAGGAGAGCTTTGCAGTGTTCCGAGAATTGAAGAAAACGGAAATGCTCTTGTACGAGAAACGTGTCTGAACTTAAGTCCTGAACGTTGAGCATACAAGTAGATGTAGAATTTTAGTAAAAGAAATCAAACGCATGGTTGTTCTTCTTTAATATAACTGGACTATTCAGAAACAAATCATCGATAAGTTCCATACGATATGCAAGGTTACTGCGTAGTTAGCTTCTGTGTCCCCGCGAAGATGCAAAGTCGGTCAAATATTTCTTAAGCGGAATTAACGTACAACGCTTAAATGGGCTCGTACCTCTACCGCGAAGAATGAGACCGAATTACTTCTTTTAATTATAAACTGGGACACGAGCAAGTCTCGCCTGTATCTTCCGACCTGCGCTTTCCTGCTACTTTTTCAATTCGCTTAGCGAAACCTTGAGTGTCAATTCCGCCCTTTGCGATCCCTTAGAAAAATACAGTTATTTCCGATGTCGGATACTCGTGTACTCGCTCTATTTTTAAAACACTACTTTACAATAAGTTTTTTCCTCTCCAATATCTCTTCTTTTTAGAACGAAAGAATCATCGGCTCTTTTCGTGACGAAAGACGATTCGCAAATCATAGCGTCTCCTGTTCCTTGGCAGATGACAAAGGGCGGACAAACAAAAGACGACTGCGAGCAGTTGGAAGGAGGCCGGAGAGCGGATCGGTTTCGCAATGCTCTACGGAATCATGCCGCTGCATAGCCTCTGCTACTGTGGCGGTTGTGCTGTATGTTGATGAGTAGGTGGGCCCTGGAACAGAACAATCCCGTTACTACTTTTTAATGTAGAAAAGATAGTTTTCCACAGTGATAAATATTCGAATCCAGAAAAAATGTTTTATTTCGCAGTTTACTTTCATTATAATTTCAATGAACTGCAAGATTGAAATAAGCAGTGAAATACTAGTTTTATGACCTTTTCACCCGCCACACAAAAACCTTCGACTACATCAAACTTTGATTATAAAGCGAAAAAATGAGTGAACTTTTAAAGAAAACTTTTTTTCTGTTGTCGAGCAGTTTCTAAACTTACGGGCATCGCCGGGAAAGGCGCTTGCGTGTGCGCATGGGGATGTGGATGCGGATGAGCTATGTGTGCTGCAAGATGGCTAGGGAGTTTCGGTCCATCCTCCGCCTTTTCTTCTTCTCTCCTTTTTAAGCACGCTGCCTTTGGATTCAAATTTCGTTCTAAAAATAAATATTTGCATTAACAGTCTGTATTGTTATTAAATTCGGTAAATTATGCGTTATTCGAAGTCAAAATACAACAAAACCTTTATAATAAAATACTTCACTACATCCGTTAAATAAAATTATGGGTCGAAAATTAAAATTTACCTCTGACTTGTTGCTCCAATGCCATTATGACTTCAACGGCCATATTGAGGATTCCGAGCTTAGTTTGAGGTTTTTCTGACTTCATGTGTGCCATGCACATCCTGCCAAGTTCCTTCAGAGCTTCGTTGATATCCCGGATACGTATCCTGAAAATTTTTTACAATGCTTAACATTTGTCGGATATTTATTATTAACGGCAAATTATTCAAACAATTTAATTTAAATGAAATCAGATTCATATAAAATCTACGAAGGTGATAGAAAAAGAGAGAAATAAGATTTGAAGAAAGTTAAGAAGCTTTAAAAAAGTGTCACTAAAATATGTATTATGTGATCTTGAATACGGGCCAATTGTCAAGATATGCTAAAACGAAATCTGCATCAACAAGATTCTCTGTATTAAAGTCAAATACATTGCTCTTATTCACTTGGTTGGACTCTTCCCCTTACCTTTCCCTAGCATTGTTAGCCTGCCGCCTCTCCTTTTCTCGCTGTGCCTTAACGTCAGGGTCGTCATCTTCATCTTCAGCGCTCGAACAACAATTGTGCAATAACAATGCTCGATTAATTACCTGAGATACGCTGATTTATATTCTACTTTAATGCCTCGTAGAATCTATATAATTCAATTTAGCCATCGGCAAAATAATTATGATAAACGCTTATGAAAAGAAAATTATGCTTTTGTTGTTAAAAATTGAAAAACAATCAAAATTAATGATCGAATATTTCAAAATACTATCACTACCAATGGCTAACGATTCTAAGAACAGCATTTCTTACTAGAGTTTAAATGTTGTTCGAGCGATTCTTTCAATGTTTTGAAATATTATTTAAAAAATTGTTGCCTGAACACTTTGAATATAATTAAATATTAAGTGAACACACGCACAATTTCAGGAAGAAAATGTATCAGGATATCATAATAGATATTTTAATTTACATTCTCATAGTTGACTGTTGTATTCAAAATCTTTCCAAATAGGCCCATATTCTTTTCACAATAATGCAAGAATATATTTTTAGTGACAATTTCCTATTAGCACTTGAAGTAATTTGTTAATGATAATAGAAGAATCTCCTTTACGGAATAAGGATGGATTTCTTGATGTTCAGACCTAAAATTAGGAAGTTAGATACAAGATAATGATGCGTAGTTTGATGAAAATTGCAAATATTAAAACTAGTTGCTTTGTTAAACACGATGATATACGTTGTTCACCTTGAAAAATTCGATTAATTACTAACTTATAATATGTAAAAAAATTGAATGATAAACATGAAAATATAATAATAATAATTATAATAAATATTTAGATAAATATAAAAAAAAAAAAAAAAAAAAAAAAACAGAATCAAGCTAAAGTAAGGGAACTCTCAAGAAGATGCCGTATCCCATGTTTTATACGAGAATCAGTGAAAATGAAAGAAGAGATGTTAATAGAAAGAAAAGTAGAGAATAGCATGCCTAAAAAATGGCCATATTAAAATGAAACTGATTTCGAAGAATGTTTGAGAAAGTTTACAATTACGCTTCTCATTCTCATGTCACATTTGTATTCGTTAAACCAGCAGCATTTTAATTGTGACGTCTGAATACGGGCCTTGAGAGTGTAAAGTTATCATAGATTTACGTAGGATATTTGCCAATCAAAACATACACCGTTTGATCTATTTAGAGATCAATTGGATAAAACTATATTTTAGCAAGTCGATGGCAGTTTGGAACAAGGAATTTAGGAAAGGATATTCTTTTTACCAAAATGCAAGAAAGTGCGTATTGCGTGTGTTCACTAACCTTTCGCGAACGTTGTTGGCCTGACGACGTTCTTTTTCACGCACTGCTTTAGTGCCGGGATCGTCGCAGTCTTCATCGGCGCTCGAACAACAAGTTGCAAAACATAGCAAGTTAGTATGGAACGATGGTATTACGTTTCGAATTTTCAAATAGTATAAACACGTCGTTCACTTTATAACAAACTACCAATGTCAATTGTATAGGTCAACATCTTATCAACAATCTTTTTGATTGGTAATTCACGCTTTCAAAAAGCGACGCTGTTTATACTTGATTGACTTTTAAGAATGTAATATCAAGCACGCATTATGATGTACATTTGAAAATGCAAACTTGCAAACGAGTACGATCACTGCATGTCAAAATACTTACTATCGACGAGATCGTTTAGTTCCCTTTCCTTGCGACGTTGAGTTCACCTGAGCAGTACCAATGACTGATGTAGCTAGTTCACTACTGGAAGGCTTGGTTTCACCACCGCTGCTATCTGGCGGATCTTTCCTTTTCTCTACAGTGATGTATTCTGCGCATTAATGAGAATGTACATGTAGCTTACAAAACTGTAAGAACGACGTCAAAGACAGCGAAAGTGCTACAGAAATTTTTTTCATCCATTCAGCGGCATCGCGACGAGGCATAAGATAGTTCTTTTTGTCGCCTCGAAGCCAAAGCAGGGGGATTCCAGGTGCATCGTGCGCGTGCGATCACGGCCGCCACATCGATAAAAAAGAGGAAAAAACAGAAAATAATAAGGCGAGCGCGGAAAGAGCCGAGTTGTCCGAATAAGGCAGCATTAGATAAATCACGCGACATCGAGCACGCGGCATTCGAGCATCGGCACCTTTATTATCCCTCCTAGAGTCGCCAAGTGCACGATTCATTATGCCGACGCGAGAGTCTCGATGTGCATCGCATTTTCGTATAACGCGTTCCGGCTTCTTTTTCTGCTGCCTTTGCGAACGCAGTCGCCGCCACTGCTCTTCCGCGCGGCACAGAAGTGCGGTTTTCTGTTAACTTTTTTGACCTTGCCCGTTTATGGCCATCGGCATTCTCGACTCGGAGCTCGGTATAATAATTGTCGCGAGTGCGAAATTGACGCCCGGTGCGTTCGGTTTAAAAGGCGAATGAATAGTGCGCGTAAAGAGCAGGCGTGCGACTCCCTGCTAATAATCGAAGGCCCTGCTGCTGCAGCTCTCCATGGGAACTATGCGAGGCCTCATTTAACAAAAGGCTCGAGCGATTCTTGCGGAGCATTCAGACATTGCCGCTCACGCGCGGGCGCTTTGTTTGCGTAACTCGTTAGTTTCCGCGAGTGCGACAAATCGGGAAAGTCCCGTGCCCCTTCCATCGGCCGTTCTCGTTCATTGTCCGCGCGTATTTTAACGATTTCTCCGAGTCCCGCAGGTAGCACTTGCGCGAGTTGACGTCGTGTCGTAGCGAAGACTTACTGGCATTCGTGACAGGTTGCCTCTCGATTTTGATGGTTCCGTCGGTGTCGGGCGTTGGCGCCAGGCCTGGGTACGATCCCTGTGGCTGCGACACCGTCACCGCTGGATGTGGACTCGTCTGCAATAATTAGAAGCGCTGTTAGTACACCGTCTTTTCTGGCGGTTAGATTACTTTCGTTATCAATGGTTTCTACGTTAACTCACCAAATGATCCAATTGCGGTGGGGAAGTGTGGGAGTAAATGGCACCGTGAGGACCGACGGGTCCCAAGTGAAGGCCGGGTTGGCTCTCTGCAATGTTCCTCAGGACATTTATGGCGTCTTCCATGTGATATGGCTCCTCCATCCGCGTTCCCTGTACCAACAGAATACGGGAAAAAACGACACGATTACACACGAGCTTTAGAATGTGTTTTCGAATTGGTCGAGAGATTTGGTCGTTATAGCCTGGAACCAAAGACGCTGCTCTCTAATAAGTATATAGATTTGAAAAATGAAGAGCGTTCGTCTTTGGACCTTTGTGAAAATATAGAATACAGATTTTCGAGGTTATCATTTAAGAAACGCAGGGAGAAGTCCTCGCTGCCCAGAGACTCTAGGAGAGCTGAAAGTTAATGTTGTTAGTCGGCATGCGTTTTTATCATACGGGAAAATTCGTTAATTACAAAACATAGAGCTCCGTTTTTGTACATTATCATACAGAAGAAAAATGCGATCGCGGACAAGCGCACGCGAAGACAGTGAAAGCAAGTAGAGAATGAAGAGTGAAAAATAAAAAATGTGAAGTGAAAGAATGAGTAGGGTGTAAAAAAAATGATAATTTGCGATCCTCACCTTGGAGTGGTCGCGAAGGAAGCCGATGGCATCGTCTACCCCCTGCAGTTCAGGCGCCGGCTTCACACACAACACCAACGCAACAAAACAAAATAAAAACAACCAAGTCAAACGCAAGGTACACAACAAACGTTGATTGCAATAAACTGCAGTGATTGAGATTCGCAATGAACGTGAGACGTGTGATTGTGTCGAATAACAACAATGCTGCCGAAAGTTACCTTCTTTACTGCGCTCTTTAGCCGTTAGCGAGGAATGTTTAAATCAATAGCACAATTCTTATCTGAGTCGAAACAATATGCCCAAACTTTCAGCGTCGCGAGCGGCCGATCAAATGCATAATTAATCCAAGTGCGAGTCGTGCAATGGGTTTCCATTGTATCGCGAACGATAAAATTACTGTTAATTAGTCAAGCAAAAAAAAGGATGGTGGCAGTCGCACGCAAAACAAAATCCCACAGCAAAATCGAACAAAAAGTTTTGAAAAAGCACTCGTGAGTTGAGGCAAGTGAAAAAGTGTACACGAAGGTGTCCCCGCACGCGCGTCGCTCTGCTCGGGCTGTGCATTTCGAATGTTCGAATTAGCCAAACCGACAGAGCGAGGAGCGTGCTCGGGGTGATGGAGAAGACAGACTTGAAAAATAAGAATAAGTCGCATACGTACCATGTGAATAGCTCCGCGGTTCGGGTCCGCCGCCGCCAGGTGCGGGGAAACGGGCGCGGCGCTCGGTGCCCATCCGGGCGCTGATCCGGTTAGCGGCGGCGGCGAGCTCACCGGCGTCGACGGGTTGCTGCTGTAGCTCGACACCGACTGGTCCGTCGGGTAGATCTGCAAGAGAAAAGCAACGGGTCGGTCAGGTCGGGCTGGGAGAATTCGCTCGCTTGAGCTGCGCGCTCGGACGAGTGCCGTTTCAGTCGAGATGCGATCCTCGCGCACAAGAGCCGACTCGAACTTCTCCCCCGCGCATCCCACCATGCCAGCACTCACCCCAAAGAAAGCTACACTGCTGCTTACCACGGAGGCGAGTGTTTTGCCGAGGGTGTCCTGGGAGGACGGCGGTGGCGGAGGCTGGGCCTGGCTGCTGGGCTGGGCGACGACCTGGCTGGGCTGGCTGACCACAGCGACGGCCGTCGGCGCGCCCGGACTGTGACTGAACTGCAGAGGCACCGCTGCGGCTGGCGAAGGGGCTCCCTGCTGCTGCTGCTGCTGCTGCTGCGCGCTCGGCGCGGCCGCGCTGCCCCGGAACGTCGACATGGGCGGCAGCGAGGCGGCGGAGGTGACCGCCGAGCCCAGGATCGGCTGGGCCTGCGGCTCGCCGTTTGGCGACATAGACGAGTACGCCTGCGGAGGGGAAGATTGAAGAAGAAGCATGAGACTAGAGAAAAGGAGCATCGCGAGCGGCGAATTTACCGCTCTGCGGCGCGAGCAACAGTACACGCGCCGGGATGACGAGGCAGAGCGCGCGGGCCGCGTTCGTTGCCCCCCGCCGCGCGCGACTCCTGCGCTGCACGCGGCGGAAAATCATTCGCGGAGCGAAAAAACAGAAGCGAGGTCCGGCGCGGGCAGAACTTACTTGGCTCTTTTTTTCAAAAAAGAGTGCAAGTGCAAAAATAAGCAGTGCTCCGCAGCGAAAGCTCAACATTAATTAACTCTGTTTACTTTACGAGCGGCGTAAAAGAGAAATAAAAGTAAATGCCGCGCGGCAGCACATGTACGTCGACGTCGCGCGGCGGCAGCGACTCCCAACTTCGTCGAGTGCAGTGGCCCGACGGCGCGAAGCCACAGGGTGGTCGAAAAAAGAGCAGCAGCAGCTCGCTCTCCCTCTCCCTCCCTCGTGCCAGCTGGCCGAGCAGCGCTTGGGAAAGGGCCGAGCCGAAGCGTCTCGCTCTCGTTGTAGCTCCTCTGGCGTCGGGAAGCGTCGCTTCTCGTTTTTGAAAATCCCGAACCCGATACGCGCGGGGAGCTCGGGAGCCGGCGGGCTTCGCTCTACTCACCATGGGATCGTGTATTTGCATCGGGTAGGCCGGCTGGGCTAGGTGAGGCGGCGCGTAACCGCTGTACGGTGGCTGCACGCCGCCGCCGCCGCCGGACCAGGGGTCGCCTGGACCCGCTCCTGGTGCGTTGCCATCTGCAAAGTCAGAAAAATTCGTTATGGTGCGATCGAACGAAAGAATGGCCTCCGTTGGCGAACAACGGCAATAAGGCCGGCTTGTGTCTCCCGACGCGGCGAGGCTGCTGCAGGATCCGATATTATCTATATGCGATTTCGCGCGCGGTGGGAAGTAAGCCAAACTCTGCGCGAAACTTTTTCCGGAGCAGCAGTTCTCATCTATAATACATGTCGTATCTCTCTCTCTCTCTCTCTCTCTCTCTCTCTCTCTCTCTCTCTCTCT
>QLSS01000101.1:225364-249650 GCA_024372645.1 Trichomalopsis sarcophagae
CTCTCTCTCTCTCTCTCTCTCTCTCTCTCTCTCTCTCTCTCTCTCTGAATCTTGTTTTCGACGCCTGATTTACGCGCGCGCATTTCGACATAATTGACAGATTTACAGCGCGCGTTTCGCAAACGAGGAAAGTCGTGCGCAGTGAATTCGACGCGCTCGAAAAATTTAATTGTGCGCCCGAGAGGATAAAAGACAGGATCGCGAGCGGATCCGCTCCCCCGCAGGGTCGACTTTTTCCGATTTTCCGAAAAGCGAGACCGTCCTTTTCGCTCCGGCTCTCTCACTCTCCCCCATCGTGACTTATATCCTCGCGCGCGTTTCTTCTTTCGCTCCGGTCTTTTCACCCTCGAGCGGCCGCACAAAGGCGTCGCGAGCTCGATACAAAGCTCGAAAAATATATCGACGTGATTTTTCTCTCTCGTTGGCTCTTTCGAGCGTCAGCGTGGGTAGGTTCCGCGAAGCTGCACCGACATCTGCAAGTCGGAGTAGTTCGGAAGCCGCCGCGGCGGCTGCAGCCGAGCGAGAGAGACGACAAATCCGAGGAGAGACACGGGGAAGGTGGCAAGCGTAGTTCGGCGATCCGACGCCGCGCGCGGTGGCATCGACCCCGAGGCCGCGGCGGCACTCTGGGTAAGCCGATTATCGCTTGTAAAATAAGAGACTCCTTGCGCGCGGGGAAGCGGCGAGCAAAGCCACTTTATTGTCTCGTATTTTAGCGAATTAGCAAGTTACGCCATCGAGGACAGCTGCGGAGTGCCGGGGAGAGCTAGCGGCGAGAGTAGTGAATGATAGCAGGGCAACTTACCGATGTAGTAGGGATCCGCGTAGAGAGCGGCGGCCTTGGGCGACGTGTATCTCGGCGAGTCCTGTCCGAATTCGTCAGACCCATACTGAAACAGAAAGCGGATGACTATTATTATCAAATCCCGGCCAGATCATCCCCTGGCGCCCGCCGTAACGCAGCGATAAAAGATAGGCCGCGTGCCGGCCGCTCGCTCGCGGCTAACCAGCGAGCGTGTAATGATTGTTTCCGCGCCGGCACGTGCCCCGCTGATCGCCGGCCTGGAATCTCGATTGAGAGAGCCTCGACGATCTGTGTGTGCGTGTGTGTTTGCGCTTTAATTATTTCCTCCGGAGGTAGAGCGCGGCACGCGACAGACTCCCCCGTCCGCGTTGCCGCAGTGAGCGCGCGCACGTGTCGGCGTTTACCTTCTGCTCTCGAGTGGGAGCTCTCGTTTGCGCCGCTGCGGTCTTTAAGACTGTTTGCGCCGGCTAATTTTATTATAGCGCCGGCCGAGGGGGACTTTTAACTCGGCAGCCGCTTATCTCGTACAGGGGATGTAATCCTCCAGTTCTAGACCCAATTGAATCGGAAACGCGATTTCGCAGCGACAGAGTACAAAGGCGACCACCAGCTCGGCGCAAAACGCAACCACTGGGCATCTCTAATTAAAAAGCGCGAGCTCGAGCGCCGCGGCTAATCTAAGCAGCCCATCGCGTTTTCTCGGTTCAACTCATTAAAAGCACGAATCTAAACGAGATTTATCGTCGTGCGAAGCTTTCCGAGTCGGATTGCCCGAGCGGAGAGCTTATGAAAAGTGCACGTATCGAGCCTACCATTTTGCAATTGTTGTCGTAGTCCGCGGGACTGGCGAACATCTCTGCGGGCTCCAGCGGGGCGAACTGGCAACGCTGCTGTTCGTTGACGCTCTTTCCAAGCTGCTGTCACGCCGCACTTTGCATCCTCACTGATACAACACTTTCTCGTAGGACTCGCTTTTAGTAAAAAGACTCCCCGTATTATTTTCCGATTCTCCAGAGTTGAAAAGCGCTGCTGCTCGTTCTCCCACTCTCTCTCCACTTGTCGCTTTGTACTTTTCCTCGTGCGGTCGCTCGCGCGCTAGTGAGCTGCTGCTGCTGCTGCTGCTGAGTCCCTTCTCGTCCTCCGCATTTTTTCTCTCGCTCACGAGCTTCCCCTCCCTCGTGAGAGAGAGAAAGAGAGAGAGAGAGAGAGAGAGAGAGAGCGCGCGCAGGACCCTCGGCCGCCACTTTTCCGAGACGGAGAGTCGAAAGTTTCGCGGCGGGAGCGCTGGAAAAACGCCGCCGTCGACTGGGGGAGAGAGAGAAAGACGGAGTAGCGGTAGGGGCAGAGAGAAGGGCGTCGGTGCACGGCACGGGAGAGTAAACTTCCCTCGCTAACGCGACTAAGATGAGAGCGAGCGAGTAGAAATTTCGGGGCAACTTTCCACCCTCCTCCTCGTGATTTCTCCGAAAAAGTTGCGGCTCGCGTGTGTCTCCTCTCCTGCTGGGATGTGCGTGATGAACGCCGGCGTCGTGCTCCGATTTTTCCCACTCGTATAACCCGCACACACGGCACGCTGCTCCGAAACGTACACGAGAGACAGAGAGAATCGAGAAGCGGCGGCGCACAACGACACACGAGGCTCCCTAGACGAGACCTAACGCACGACTGGCGCTCGTTCGTGCTTTGGCGTTATGCTACGAGAGACGTCTCTCTCTCTCTCTCTCTCTCTCGCTCTCTCTCTCTCTCTCTCTCTTGTTCCCTTCTCCCCCTGCCGCTCTGCTTCGCTCTTTCGTTTGCTCTTCACGCCTGTGTGACGCTCGGTAGAGGGGTGCCGACTCCGATAGAGTGAGAGAGACGGAGCGCTGGAGAGAGGGAGGGGAAGGCATCGCCGCCGCCGCCGCCGCCGCCACTACCGCTCGTCGACCAATGAACCGAGCGCGTGCGTTTTGCCTGCCGCCAGAACGTTCTCTCTTTCTTTCTATGCTATACTAGGCCCGACACGAGTTATGCGTATTAAGCCGAGGATGAGATGCGCTGCTGTGCGCCCGAAGGAGGGCTGCCACTACGATGCGTTTCGTGGACTCGAGAGTTTTTCTTCCCGTGCGGCTGGGAATTTCAAATATTAATTGCTTCAAAATTTTCCGAGCACGGATCACTCTCTTGTACTTTATCGAGGCGAACTCTCCCTCCCGAAAACGCAGCAGAGCGTCTGTTTATCTAGGAGCCTCGCGAGGGAAAGCCTAGTTTCTGAAACGCATCGGGAGAAAAAGTGAGCACGCCGCCCGAAAGATATCTAACGCACGTGGTAAAAATAATATACTCTGGAAACGGGAAGCTCGGAAAAAACGGAGCGCTTTAAAATCGTGAATATTGAGAAGTAAATACGCGCGCTGGGAAAATATTTCTTCTCAAAACAGGGAGCACTGACTTTTCGAATAATCGATATTTTTTCCATTTATTTTCCAACTCGCTGGCTATATACATAGCGCCACGCGAAATACGTCACAATAATTCATCGGCACACAGTCAATTATTGATAACGGTAAAGCGCCGCAGTATTTTTTTATTTCTCAAAATTGAAAGCATAAGTCTCCGGTCGCTTCGCTATAATATAAATAATATAACGGTATACGCTATACATAGCATCGTAAAAATTCGTTCAATAACTTAATAAAAGCCATCGTATCGGAGATTTAATTCAGCGATTCAGCTTCAGCCCAGCTCGCATTATAAAAATAAAAATAAACATAACTCCCGATCTAAAGCTTATTACAGGCAGTCCTGCAGCCCCCGCATAACTGTCTCGCGCGGGCAGATTAGAGCGCATAAAACGCATGCGCGAATCAATCGCGCGCGATTTATGAATGATGAGCGGATCGGAACAAGCTAGAACAAGAAGGAGAAGAAGAGCTGAAAGAGTGGGTGTCGCCGTTGCAGAAACTGGTTTGCGGAAGACACGGACTAATCGGTCGCTGCCTCCGCTCGTACACATCCCACTTATTAAATCCGCTCGGCGCGAGCCGGACTATTCCTCGTCCTTCTTTTCTCCCGTAGCATCGGCACTTGCCGCCGAGCTTTCTCGGCCGATAATGCTCGCAAGTAAGTGCCGCGAGATTAATTTTCTCCGCCACCTCGACTGAGGCCTTTTTATTCCTCGGCTTCGAATTACAAAGTTCGCCGGTGTAATGCAATGTACGGAGGCCGATCTCGTTACGATGTCTTAATGGAGCGCAGATTGCCGATAAAGATTGATAAAGATTGCCGAGAAACCCATGGACATCACTGAAGGAGCGAACTATTGCGAAGCGCGCACCGTTAAATCGGCGTTAAATCACCATAGGCTGCGTCTGTTATAAGAGCCGAGGAAAAAATAATTACACACACAGTCGCAGCGGCGGCGACAATAAATACCGAGTGAGGGGAACAGGCGACGGGTAATGCGCGAGCGGTGTCCGATCTCCGTGTGCACACTCGCTCAAAGGACTCTCTCGCCGTCATTACGTATAAATCTTCAAACTCCTTTTCTTCCCTGCGTGTGCTACACAAGCGCCGTCCTTTCCTATCACTCGGCCGAGAGAGATAGAGAGAGAGAGAGAGAGAGAGAGAGAGAGAGAGAGAGAGAGAGAGCACGCGCGTTTATCCATCCATCTGCCTCTCATTGTGTACACGCGCGCGCTTCGTTAGGCGCAATTTGCGAACGGGCAAAAATCGGAAGAGAGCATGCCCGATTAGCCAGGCGCGATAAGCAAAAGGAAGCGAGTCGTGCGCTGCAGCCGACATTCTTCGCGAGGCCGCGTCTCATTACTCTCGCGCTGTACGTATACACGTACGAGAGAGCGAAACACTTTTGCCCGGCGCGACCTACGTTCGTCATTGTTGCGCTTTAACGGTATATCGTGCGATTCTCTCTGCTCGTGTGTGCCGAGCTCTCACGGGCTGTATGCTCTCGTAAAATTTTCAATAGATTAGTCCCCTACTTCGAGAGCGTGCACGGCTCCTAATTGAGCGGCGCACAGATGCATCTGGAATCGTAAAATTCCCCAAAAGCTTCCGGAAGCATCCTTCATCCACGACAAACATGCTCAAAGTGTTCGTGGCTTTATCGGCCTGTGTGCCGCTCTCCCGCGATAAGATAGAGGTACACGAAATGCGCCTGGCTTTCTTTCCGCCGGGACGACGCGAGGCGTTTCTTTTTTTTCGCTCTCTGCAGCATCGTCATTACGGGAAACAAAATCGTCCGGCTAATCGGCGCAGATAAGCGGCCGCCGATGCTGGACCTGTTAATTGCTAATGGAACGATTCGCAGCCCCGATAAGACGGACGAGAGAGATACGCGCGCAGCCAAGTCTCGACGCGCATCGATAAATATTCAGCCCATTGATAAGACCAACTCGGATTTGAAATAATTAAACGCGCTCTGGTTCCCTACAAATTCACGTCGTTGGTATTCCGCGAGATCATGCGCGATAGAGAACTATTGAGGTATTGGAGGTAACAAGCGCAAACGCGTCGTAAAAGCCCGGCGGCGCCGTAAATCAGAGACTTCCTCGAATGCAGTTCTCCCGGCTGATATATCCGGGCCGGCATTTTCGAATTCGGGGATATTAATCTCCACCGAATGTGGGAAAGGAGCAGCAGCCGCTGTTCGGAAATTTTATTTCCTGCGCTGAAAAAAGTCGCTCGCTCACTCTCCACGCCCGGAATAATAAAAATGTCCCCGATGGCCGAGGCGTCGTATCAGAAATCTTAATATGTCCGAGGATGTTCCTGCGGCGGCGGCGGCTAGAGCGTCAGCGATTTCCTCTCGGGCCGCCAATATAAATGTCCTACATTGATTTAGCCCCGTGTCCACGCGCGCGCGCGGCTCCAATACGAGCGAGAGAGGCGACCAATGTCTCAATATCTCGCCTCGTCATGGAAATTGAGCGTCGGCGAGAGCAGCCTGCAAACGTATTATGTATAGGGCGATGTGGGGGGAGAGTCGTAAAGAGAGAGAGAGAGAGAGAGAGAGAGAGAGAGAGAGAGAGAGAGAGAAAGGGGACTCGACGAAATAACCTGAGAAGTGATGGATGTCCTGCGAGCCTTTGTCCAGACCTGCGCAGGCTCTTTCTTTTCCGAGACTCTCTCTCTCTCTCTCTCTCGCTCTCGAGGAAATTATGGTAAAGGCGCAATGTCTATCGAGAGGATCGAATTTCGCTGGGGTTTTCCTTATTTTCCAGAGGGAGCTGAAAGAACGCTGTATCCTTCTTCCGATAGCAGCGGCATATTAATACGAGGATACATCTGTCAAAGTGCACACGCAGTGGTGTCTTCATTCGTATAATACAAGCGAATAACGCTTTAATGACACGCGGCACCACTTCCCGTGGACGCGCTCTCGGAACGAAAAAAAAGAATACATAGCGACAGTCGTAAATTTTTATTTCCCGCAATAAATAGTCACGCCGAGTGGAGTAAAACGCGCGCAGCCGTTATGCAAATGCGCTCGCGCGACGTTATACGCCCGAGTCGTCGGTTCTCATCGAACGCAATAAAGGCGTGCGCAGAGCACACACGTGAAGGGAAGTTGTCGCAAGCGGGTAAGACGTCCTACGCGCACAAAAGAAACGGCCGACGTAAATGACGGACTCGCTTCCTCTTTATTAATCAACCATGGACGGAGTATGGAGTCGCTAGCGTGTACGCGCGCAGCCGATACGTCGCACGATTAGACAGCGCGCGCGACGCAGGTGTTTTGGAATGGTATTATACTGCGGGCGATCGTCGAGGAATTTCCTCGCGCGCGAGCATGTCGCGAAGCCGCAAACTATTGTCGTCCTCCTGCCTGGGAACGCCGCTCGCTTATGGATTTTCGCTTTGGCGATTCTTATCGTCGCTTTTTGGTATTTCTCCTCTCGAGTTCGCTGCGAGTAATTATGTAGAGCTATGTATTAGCTTTCGGACGCGTTGCCCTGTGCGGAAAATCGCTCTGATCGTTTGAGAATGCGTAACAAAAAATGTCCATTACAGCAATCGAGCCGCAGAGAAATCGAATTTTCATCGAGACGATCGAGCCGACGAAAAGGTCGTCCCATCGGAATCAAAAATTCCGCCAGACGGCAAGGATACATATACAAAAAAGTCGGGGATCCGGTAATTGGCGGGGCGTAAATTGCCTCTGCAGGCCGCGTGTATAATTCGCAGTCGAATCAGCCGGTCATGCGTGCGTTCTCCCGCGGGACAGGTGCATGCGGGTCTTTTTTCCTCGTCAATACGCGATCTTCTCCTTTCACTCGATCGGCGAGTCTTCCCTGACGTTTGGATTTTCTCCAGAGAGAATTTCCAAGGCAGAGGCGAAGAAGCCGGCGCGTGCCGAGGTAGCAAACTGCGCATGACCGGCCACGGCACGTGGCGGGGAGGCGGCGACGCTGTGTGCTGCGCTTTATCGGCAGAGATAGGAGACGAGGAGCGATAACGAGTTAGCTTTAATTCTGCCTCGCGATTTTCCTCGAGAGAAGATAACCGCGCGAGTGAAGCCAGCGACGACGATCGATCGATCGAATAAAATATATACGCTATATATGTGGCAGCGCGGAGGCACACGTCGATACGGCCAGATAAATCAAGACGACGGAATAATTCTCGAGCGCGAGCACGCGGTTTCGCTTCGCGAGGATTCGAAATAGAATGGCGAGAGAACCGATCACGCCGAGTGCGCGCTTTGTGGGTCATTATAATTAGACCTTGGGCGTGTGCACCCCGCGAGCTGGCGAGCTGGCGAGCGAAAGCCGAAAGGTTTGTTTGCTCGGAAATGGGATATTTTTCCCTCTTTTGTCTCGGCCACTTCATGCCAGCAGGCCCTTTGTCTCGAACACTCCGCACCGCGAGCCCGGCTCTCGGATAAACTGCCGACTGGTTACAAACGCGGAGATATTTTTAAATCGCGTGACGTCACCGACCCTCTTTGCGCGCGCGAGTTCGTTTTGGAAGCGACGCAGCTTATACACTCTGCGCGACGTGCTGTTACACGCTCGTTTATCATCGCCGAGCAATTGCGAGCGATGCGCATCGGTGATTGCGTTTTGAATAAATAACAGCGTCGGGCCCTTGTTCGAAAAAGTAATTAAATTGCCGCGCGAGGGCTTGTCCGCGTGGATCTATCTCGATCCGTGGCTAATTAGAATTCGCCGATCAATCGATAAAGCGGGCTACCGATGCTGTAGCAAACGTGAGAACAAGCGCGCGACACGATTCTCGCTAAGTCAAGTTCCACACGTATTTCCGAGTCCCCGACTTAATTTTCATTCGCCGTCGCCGCCGTCATCCTGTTGTCTTCGCCGTGTGGGTTTGTGCAAAGTTCTATAGGCACACAGCGCACACGTATAGAGAGACACGTTTATTAGAGCTCCATAGGGGCCAATGGTTTCCCATGGCGGGCTATGCTCCTCTGTCCATTAAGGAAATGCCCGTAGATGGAGGAGGCATGTTCGAGCATCCGCCGTTTCCGGCTCTGCTATACTTATGCGCCTTCTTTCCAACGAACTACTCCGAACATAAATTATGAGCGCTTTTTTCATTTTTATTGCGAATTAAAAATATCCTGCTCGTGATCGACGACGGATTACTCACCGATAAGTCACCGATAACGAGACAATAGAGTGACAATTGACGCGGAACTTTGAAATAATTCATTTCGAATAGCGAACTTCGCCAGCGTCGATCGATTATGGTAAATCGATTCTGATATAGTTCGCGTATGGCAATCAGCCAAGTATAGCGGAGGGAAAATATATTCAACGCCGTTCGACATTTGCACATCGCAAAAGTGCAAAAGTCGCTATAGAGCGCAGTGCAATGCTGATATATGGTTTGTAAAACACAGGTCAGCGCTGACGGCAAATTAGCGAGGCTCGCGGCTACAATATTTTCGAAGCCGTCGAGAGTCGCCGTAGTTATATTTTATCCGTCGACACGGGCCGGATGTTATGCTAGCACTGCACCGAGTCTCCGCGCGTTAAGTGACTGCCTGAATTTGAGCGGTCGCCTCTTTGCTGCATCACCTCGCAAAAACTTGGGGATGGTCGAGTTTCGCCTGATTAACCTGACGTCCGCGATCTGCTGCTGTGTACCCTTGTCGGACAATGTTTCGCGCTATCTTTTTTGCGATAAGATTATGCCACCAGTAGTCTGCCCTCGGTGAGCTGCTCGTTACAAGTGCGCATATTTATGAGACGCGCAAAAAACCATTATTCGCGCGCGAGTTTTACTCCAAACGACGATATTAATTTTCAATGTCGCTATTCCCGGAATTTTCCCGGAGCCCCGCGCGTCATTATAGAGTATGACTAAATGTCTTCTTGTCTGTGTGTGCTTTTTCGCTGAGCTGTCAGTGATCTCGGAACAAAGAGATCTCGCTTTCGCGCGATCTTATAAAGGAAGTACCGAGTCGCGTGGCAATAAACATTGCAACGGACTCCCGCCAACTCAATATGCGCTCTGTCAAACTTATCAGAGTAAACAAGAAAAATGGGCACTGGCATCTACACGGGAGCAACTCGATTCGAACTATGTATTAATTGACGACAAAGAGCTATAAAACAAGCCGCACAAAAGAAATTTCACCATGAAGCTTCGATCGAGTCGTAATCGAAGCTCCTAATGAAATTCCAGCCCTTTATATCGCAGCGGCAAATTAAATTATACCAGAACTGATTGACCAGCTTGTATCAAGAGTTAAATCAATGGGTTTTCGGCGAAAGGTGAATGAAATTACGCGGCGATCACTCAATTTCAATTATGCGCTCGCTCGAGACGATATAAAGGTAGTGCGATAAGTTATAGGCAAGCGGCAAATCAGTGCCATGCGAAGCCTGCATGTCAAAAAGCCGCGAACAATCGAAGCGCTACGGGCTATTTAACGAGTCTCTCAATTAGCGCTTGATCGTTCAATCGAAAAGAGAGGGGGGTCCGAGAAAAATCGAGACGCCGGAGCCGAGGATGACGTAAGCCCTGTATACCGGGCCCAAACGCGACGATGGGCCAGGTGTGCGCATACGTAATTTCCCGGAGAGCGGATATGCGAACCGCCGCCATGTACCGATCGCTTTTTCCGTCAGCTCGTGTACTTGTCTCTTTTTCGACGGTTCTTCCTTTCACTGTGTGTGTGTGTGCGCGCATTTCGTCCGGAATAATCGATTTCTCGATCTCTAACGCTAATTGATACGGCCGCGAATTATTTTATTAGTCGATTTTCTCACGAATAAGTTTTTTCCCAGCGAATTGTTTTCCTCGTTTTTTCGTGTCAGTCTCGCTTTTACGGGGCATCTGCAAATTAGAGAGATCCTAGTATACGCTGCGAGCTAGCATAATAAATTGCCGCTTTAAAAACCGGGCAATTAGTCTTGCGTGTGCGTGTCAGTTAATCGCTGGAGGTTACAAAATTGCGCTAATTATTATTGTGATGGCGTTAAGGAGTATCATTATTTTTGAAAGGAATCAATTAGCCCGATATTGTTGCGGGAGAAAGACTATACGCTAAAAGTTTTACACCTGGATAATGGCGGGGTGTATTGTCGGGACGTTAAAATTGAACAATTTTTAAAAAAAAAGTCCAACGCGTGTATTAGCTCACATTGCATCTTTCGCGATGATAATGCGTCCTGATAGGTTACATTCCTGCGTCAATATCGCGCAGTCACTCTCGCACACCACGGAAATTAATTAATGAAAACGATGCTACCGAGGCAACACAATAGCGCGACGAAAAAAAAGATCCGTCTGGCATCTCGCGTTATTTATTAGACGCATGAGAGCCGCGTCTATGTGCGACGGATACATAACCGACAATTAGCGACTGATAAGCTACGTGAGCGCTTTGCCGATGCGCTGACGCACGGCTGATCTCCATTGTGGTCGCGCGGGAAGCGCTCGACTTTATAAGGGCAAAATACTCTGCGCCAGCAATCGCTTCTTGCGTCGGGAGTGTTTGAATCTTCCGAACGAGCTCGCACGTATAAAGGAGCACACGACGAGACTTTACGGCGTGTGCTGCCCCATTTTAGGAAAAACAATGATTAATAAAATCTATTAGTCCTCCGCTATAGGAGAACCTGCATTCCGCGCTCACACGCAGCTCTTAATACGGCGCTTCTCTCCAGCGGTACCGCCTACAAACTTGACTCCGCTCGGCAATAAAGCTCCTGAAAAGTTTCTTATTCGGCGGCGCGACTCGTAAAAAAAGGAGGATGAAAAATGCTCGTGCGGGGGTCAGTAATAAAGCGACGCCGGTGCGCAGCATAATTAGCGTTTAATATGCCGCGCCGTCGAGCGCGGGGAGAGAATACAGCTGGAATTTTCAAGGCCACGCGTTTTACGTACTTTCGCGCGGGGGATCGTTAAAAACTTTCACGGCACGCGCATAAAATTACGGTATGGCTTCCGCGGAGGGAATCTCGGGAGGACGCGAGCGCCGATAAAAGTGCGTCGCCGGCGGGATAACGATTGTATTATGGCGCTTTGATGCGCACTTCTGGAGATTTTCCTCGAGTAGACGTGACTAGAGAAATTGCGCAACGTGAGAGCTCTCGGTGTGTTGTTTGCTCTAATAACTTATACGGCTGAGTGCCAGAATTCTCGGATAATTTTCATGCAAAAAAATAACTCGATTTTGCACTGCGTTATATAGTCGCGGCGGCAATAGAAAAGCGCGATCCCCCGAGGGCGTTTCTGCGCGCGAATGAGATAAGAAAAAAAAAACGATTATCCATCATTTTGCGCACAGAGGCTTTTCCTCGGCGCGAGTAGTCGCGATTCCAGGTACGGGACTTTCGTAATTGTATAATTGGACCGTTTCCTCCTGACCCGCTGCGGCTAAACGCGAATCATTGCCGCGCGCGTGATGGTAATAAAATTCTGAGTTTTCTTTTCGTAAACGCCGCGGTCCGACGCAATTTTTTCTTCGCAGAGTTTTGAAATAGTATGTGCGAGAGCGGCGCGATGAAGAAAAAAAAAGAAGTGCGTAGTACGCCGAATGATTGACAATGCGTCGTGCACGCGTATATGGCGAAATCATTGAGATGTCTGTGAGGGACGGGGACATAGCTAATAAGACTCGCTGCGGAGAAGCTTCTGTAATACAGCTTAATTGATCCGAGAGCGCGACCGCAGACACAAGAGGGCCGAGAGGCGCAATACGAGAAACCTCAGGTATATAGGAAACTCGATTATTATATCCCGAGCGGGAAAATGTGGAGGGCCTAAGGCCGCCGATGCAGATGTGAAGTAGCACGCGATTGACACTTATGTTTTGCGTATGCAGAATTGATGACCGCCGAGTCGATGTATCGAAGCCAAATCGACAGCCAATATCGTGCGGCTTGATTGGAAAAATAATTGTAATCGTATACACGCTCATGTGATCCACGCATACCTAAGAATAAGTTCGTATAAGCAATTTCGTCTAGCGAGTTATTAAAATTATTCGCTGATCCTCGCGCTTATTGCACACATTTCCTTGACAAACCGCTTCCACTTTCGACGAGCAGAACGAGCACAGCTCGTAATTACAAAGTCTCGAAGAGCGAGTTTATCTCTCTGAGAGGTGACGAAAGAAAAAAGTCAAAGGTTTTATTTTTAAAAACCTGTATATAGTGCTGGCTAGACGCAAAACGAAGAAAACTCGCTCACTTGGAAGAGCCGAGTAAGGATCTCCAAGCGCTGCTTTCTCCCTCTTCTCAGATATATATATATATGCGCATAAGTGCTTTCGCGGAGCAAATTGTAAGCCCAGCATCGCACGGCCCTTGGGGCTCCCTGCTCGCGCGCGCGAGTCCAGGCAAATGAGTCCCCGTGATTATAGTCGGTACTGTCGCCGATCATGATTACCTCACTGAAATTGCGCGCGACGCACGAGGTAATTTGCGCCTCTGATGATGAAGAGGAAGGAAGAAAAAGGTACGCACGCCAGCGAGACGACGCACGTGACTATCGACTGCGACTTTCGAAGTGTGCTGCTCGTTCGTGAAAGTTGCGTTTTTTTTAATGCCGATTTCTGTCCGGAGCTGTGTCCAGATGCTGAATTACGAATCGATTTTAATTCTCGGTTTCGCATACTGCAAGCTGCGCGCATAAGGTATAACTGGTGGTGTACTTGTTGAGCATAGTCTCGAACGACGAAAGAACGCTGGGTGGTACACAACATCCGCGATGCCAGATAGCACCGTATGCCGTGTCACCTGGATGCAAGCTTTGGCTAACGGCGATTTCTCGCTCGCGGCCTCGCGTGAACGCCCTTAATTGACACTATCTCATTGCATGAAAGGGACTCGACTGTTCTTTTCTCAATTTTTCTTTATTCTACCGTACACGTGCGAATCGTGCAACTTACGTGGTAGGGACCATCAAGAATTTTGTAAGAAGCGTAACTCACCTGAAACATAAAAGAAGAACGATCGTTATAGTTATTGTGAGTTAAATAGGCGCGTTGAAATAAAATTTAGCGATGCGACACAATAAACAATAAGACACTGCGACGCTGCGTGTCGTAAGAGGTAGTATTTTCGCGCGACTATTTGGCCATCGCATCGGAGCCATCAATTATCATTTGAATGCGGCAATTGGCTTTGAGAGTAGGCCAAGATGCGCGCTAGCTCGCGAGGTCGATTCCAGAGAGGTAACTTATTGTGCATACTGCACACGCAGAGCCATCTCGACACAGAGACGCAGAAAAGTGCGACTCTCCGCAGCGGGGTTCGGAAAAATGGACGCGTACGAGGAATCGCAACGAGTCTCGAGGGGTATTGAATTGATATATAGTCGCTTGTACATGTTATCGATGAAAATTAATGCAGCTTCTCTGGACATCGCGACGCAGCTCTCATTGTCGTTGAAATTGCGCATAGCTCTAAAAGCGCGGCTTTATAATTCCAAGCAAACAAAAGTTCAGAACTCGTATAGGTATATACGTATAATCTCAAAGTGAAATTTCCCTCAAACGGCGCGGCAAAGTTCGTCGCGAGCCGCCATTGGCGCGTGTACGTCGCCGTGCTCCGTTTTGCAAAACCGAGAGAAACAGGGGGGGGGGGGGGGGAGGAGAGATCCCCCCAGCGAGAATGCGTAATTTACTTAAATAACGGGGCCGAGAAATTCTCTCTCGGAGACATTATACAGCAAGACGGCAGACAGACAGGCAGACAGACAGAGACAAGGAAGCACAGCGCCGGAAAGGGTTAGGGCTGCAGCGAGCTCAAAAGCATCCTGTATGTCTGTGCGGCTGTGTGTGCGGATCGTGTAGAGCGCCTGAGCTAATGCCCGTTTCCGCGGCGGCGAGTTACATTCACGGCGCGTACACAGGGGGCTGCTTCTCTAGTCGCTCTGCCTCTGCCTCTGCCTCTCTCTCTCTCTCTCTCTCTCTCTCTCTCTCTCTCTCTCTCTCTCTCCGCATCCTCGGCTAATTAGTATGTAGCGCGCCGCGGGAAATTAGGCGGTGGACGCGGTCGCATACGAAAGGGCATACACACGACGAGCTACTCCGTCGTGTGTACCTACGAGCTCCGCTGCTGCTGCTGCTGCTGCTGCACGGTAGCATACACATCAGCATACAGCGGCAAGCATACGCGAAGAAAGCGGGCTGCTGTTGCCTGCCTCCGTCTGTCTGTCTGTCTGATGGCGCCGCATCAGACGGCGCTGGAATGAAAAGGAGGCTCCGCACCAGGGTATTCTGTGCGCTGAGAGCGAGTTTGATGAAGAAATTACCTGCTCGGCAATTACTCGCAGAAAGGGGGTCGATCGAGCGCGCTTGTCACTTTCATTAAGTGCGAACACGTATACCCGCCGCGGCTCTGAATTGATATCGCGCGAACTGGCTCGGCAGGGGCTGCTTTGCGCGAAGGTGCAGTCGCGATATCGCGCGAAAATTAATGCGAGCGGAGGCAAAGCACGCTGCATGCGCGAAGAAACCTGCGAGCGCGAGAGGAAAGGGAAGGAGCCTCGCAGTCTGCCGCTTGCGCTAAGCTCGTAGACGCACACACACAGGCGCGCGCGCGTGCATTCCGAGAGAGAGAGAGAAGCATCCGGTGCGGGGTGAATGAAACTCTCGGTGCGGTTCCGAGAAGCCAGCGCGATCATTAATTATTTATTATCAATAGGAGGTCGTGACCGCGTAATTGTTACTCGCAGCAGCGCGTGCAGACGGGATGCGACGAAAAAACGCCGAAGGAAGTGCGCCCCGATAAATATGTAGGAGTAGAGAGGAGCTACATCGGAGGAAATGTATACGATTGCAAATTTCCCGAGAGGACTCTGCGCTTTCTTATCGCTCCATCCCATCTCCTCGATTGACTCTATGCCTACCTGTAGTGATCGAGGATGCAACCGACTGGATTTAACATTCTTCATAACATCCCGAGAAAGCTAATGACAGCAATAACTCAATTGCGCCTCGGGACGAAAATGGCGTATAAAAAAAGGAACGAACGCGCTCGTATAAGTCACTTTCTCTTATTTATACTCGCCTCGAAACAAGACCGGTTGCATTCTATCCGCATAAACGCAGGCGCGCACAGCGTTAAAAAGCGCAGTGGCAGACATGTAAACACGATATAAAGATAGAACGCGGCCATAAAGACACGCTACGCGTTCGATGTAAAGCTCGCGAGGATGCAGCGGAGAATGAAAAAAGTATTCGGTAGCAGCGCGCATTCCGCTCCATAGGTCAGCTCGTATATGGCCACTGCCACTGGCTCGTCCTAATTGCGCGGCCGTACAATGCTCTTCTCGCGAGAGGGAGGGGGAGAGAGAACACGAGTCGGCTAAATCGGCCATCGATGAGCTGGCGGCTATCGGCGAGCAGCATCTTATGTTCGCAACGTATACAGCATACACACAGTGGGGAAACAAAAGTTGTGTGCCCATTGAGCCTCTGAACTTTCCACCGCGCGAGATATTCGTGAGCAGGCTCGCCAAGGTTGCCTGGAAGCGCACTGCTGGTATTGACACTTTTTGCGGAAAGTACAATCGGCCTGATAAGCATCGCCGGTGAAAACAGCGTCGCCGGAATCCGCGCGGCGTGAGTTTACTCGAGAGAAGCGCCGTACCCGAGAGAAAGTCACCAGGGTCCTAACTACACGCAGGTTCTGTTCGGGCGACAAACTTGTTTACGGCTCCGAAAACGCCGGGAGTGAGAACGGAACAATGAGCAGCGCAAAAAAAGAACTTGAGGAGTTTGCAACCCCCTCGTAAAGGACCTGCGCCTCGAAGAAATATTTTGCTTTTCTCGTCGCGCAGCGGTTATATTCTCGCAGTAATAAGATTTAGAAGCTGCTTAAGGGGGACGTCGTCGACGACAAGGACGATTGTGGCAATAAAAGGCAAATGAACGTCGGCGGGACACGTACGGGCACTAAAGCTCGAGGGAGGGACGGAGGGCTAATCGCAGCTTCCTTGCGGTTTCGCGAATAACGGGTGTCGGTATGCTCTCCTGCCTCGGCAGGTACACGCTGCACAGGAGCGCCTATAACCTGCCCGACGGCCGAGCGCAGAGAGTACCTGCGAGCGCTCACTTGTCCTTCGCTGGAAAACTGCCGTGCGCGGGCTTTCGCCGATATTTATGAGTCGGGAATCCCCAATTTTCGGCGAAGGGCAGGACCTGTGAGCGCGGCGGCAGGTATGTAATGACGAGTGCACAGCACTCTCCGATAATGCAATTAGCCAATGGCAGTGACCTCCCCTGCTCTCGTACGCATCTCCTCGTCGTGCGCTTTCGTTCGCGCGTAATGTATTCCGAGCGCGCTGCATTTATGAATGAGCAACGAACGGGGACTTACTTTTCGCTTGCTTTTTCTTAAAGAGCTACACGCGCAGAGTATCGCGTTCCCCAACAATAACGATGAAAATTCCTCGAGCTTTTTATTGTTCGGCCGATCCTGAATTAGAATACGTACGCAAGCGGCGGCCAGACGCTCGTTCAAGAGAAATCACTGATAATAACAACGGCCCCTTTTCCCTCCCGCTTTCTGCTCAACCTCTGCGAATGCGAGCGTTTCGCAACGCCGCCTTATTATTGCCCGAGCGCACCAGTAGCGCAAGAATGCGATATATCAACACAGCGCGCGCGAGATTCCGGAACAATGAAACCTGTTTTATTGCGCCCGGACTAAAAGCGCGCGCATAATGCGGTTTATGTTATGCCAATATGACTGTGTAATCATATTTTATCCGCGCTCGGAATCTCGCGTCGCGGAGGAAAAAGTCGTTATACCCCGCTCTCCTGTCCCGCGCCGTAGTGCTTCCAGTATCCGGGCGGCGAGAGGCTGCATGGGCTGGAGGTGGTCGAGCTCCGCCGCCGCTGCTGCTGGAGTCTGTGGAGCGGCGGCGAGGACTTTCTGCTGGCGAAGCGCGCGACGACCGCCTGCAGATCTGCGTTGCGCTTGCCGTCGACGTCCAAGTCGCTCAGCTTGAAGCTCGCCTGGTTCATCTTGAAGTCCGCGTTGTTCTTGAAGCTGCGGTTCATCTTGGCTCCTGGGACTCGCGCCCTGTACTTTCTCGACTGCTTTCAGCGTGTGTCAGTGGGCCTCGCGCATGGCGCGAGCTCGGAATCGATCGCCGGCACTGCGCTCGCGTGCCCGCGAGGGTCGATCGGCCGATCTCTCGCTGCCTTGACCCGCTTGCCCGTGCACTGCGTGCACTCGATCGACTTCACTTTCGACGCACTGAGCCGAACTGACAGTCCGAGGAGAATAACTCACTCGTGCGCGCGCGCGCGCGTGCACTAGTTTCACTGCTATCGGCCGGCGGCGAGTCGAGGACTGTCGGGCTTTTGTTGCTCGTGCGGACACTGCTGCTCCACTCGCGGGGTCCAGCGCGACTGCACTCCCCACCAGCGAGAGAGACTGCATAGAGTGCGGCGCGGCTTCTACTCGCCGCCGTCGCGAGAGTCGAGCCTCTCCCTCCATCAGACGGGCTTCTTCCGACCCTTTTACGCTGCTTATCGCAACGATTCGCCAATGCTGGGCCGACCGAGCGAGCTTAGGGCTGAGCGGTCGGCGTACATGACACATTCTCTCAGGGAGAGAAAAGTGGCACTGTGACGCTCGGCGTTTTCGAATAGTTATGGATTTTTTAGTGGATTGTACGGATCTTATGCGCGTGCACGTTAATTATAACGATACGCCGATTTTTTCCATCAGTGTAGATATACGCACTCCACAACGGCGCAATTAACATAGGAGGGAGAATGGCTGGAAGCTTATTGTTATTATGAAGCGTCCGCCGCGTATGCACGCGCGACGCAGTGCGGGTTTAGAAAGGACATTTATCTTCCCGCGTGCGTTCGACTTCCTCTTTTGCTCTGCGCACATCCACAGCGAATGTACGCGCGCGATTTTTCTCTTTATCTCGCGCGCACGAGTGTGCGTGTACACTACTCTTGTCGCTTTGTTCGCTCTGCTCCTTCGGCGTTCCACTTCCTCTCGATTCTTATATCGTGCATATATGTATACTGGCCGTCGCCCATTTCGAATCGATACTTTTGTACAGCCATCGTCGTCATCAGCGGCACAATAGTTGGCAATAATGCGACAAGACAAACTATCGCCTCGTCCTTTGCAAAAGACTCTCTCCAACAGGCTGTACCGCACGGCCCGGTTCAGCAACTAGACTCTCCGTCCCTCACTCTCTCTCTCTCTCTCTCTCTGCCCCTCGACTGGTGCCCGGTCGTCTCCTGCGGCTATCGCGCGCTGCATCGTATATAGGCTGCAGCGTGGGCCTAGACCTTAGCGCGCGTCGAGCGAGACCAAGTGGCGACGAAACCCTTTTACGCTAGCGAGCGGCAGTGGGCTTTCTGACAGAACGAAATCAAGTGCGTCAATTATTCGCGATTTAATTCGGATTTCCCTGAACGACCGGCTTCGGAGAATCGCAAACATCGATATGGTGCTTCATTGTGCCTCGATGCGGCGAATCAATGTAGAAGGTATAAATCGATTCGCGCTCGCGCGGAGCGTATTATTTTCAACTAAATTCCACTTTGAATAATGATCGCGCGCTCGGCGCGTAACGGAGACATGATGATTAATTGTTGTTTATCTTGCTCGCAGTAGGTTACGCCGATAATGGAGTTATATTCGCGTTCGGGGAGAGCACACGCTACTCTCCGCGGTCGTGCAGCTATTTTAGTTTTGTTTTCCTCGAAGAAAGCGTGACACGGCATGAAAATAATGTAATTTCCTTAGCACAGACTTAGCACAGAGTGCAAATAATGGTGTAGCTCGCTGCTTATGTATCAAACGCTCGAAAGGCTCGAAATTAATATAAATCGCGAAGGTAACTCGAAGACGGACAGATAGAAAGAATGATAGTAAATAAGAGCAGGATCGCGGCATCCGGTAGCGCAGTATAAAAGATCTTAAACCCACTCATAAAACTATAGCTCCGATCCAGAGAAGCGCAGAGGTATACGCACATCTTCGTATACGTGCGTTATATGGCCGGTGACGCCCAGGAGTAGAGCCGCCGCGCCGTGCGCCGAGAGAAAGGCGAGGAGAGCCGTATAGCTATATATATATATATATATATATATATATATATATATATATATATGTATAACTCGCAGAGCTCTCGAAACGAGCGGCATTGTGCAGTCTCTCTCTCTCTCTCTCTCTCTCTCTCTCTCTCTCTCTCTCACTCTCTCTCTCTCTCTTGTATATGCGTCTAAACGCACACGACGCGCGCGGACGGGATAAATACGCTCGCGCTCCGCTTCCTCAGCCAATCACTTATATGCGCGCGTTGCGACACGCGAGAGAGCGAGTTTACCTTGCGCGCAGCCGACACCCCGGCACAGCAGCAGCGTCGATATTATTACGAGCGTTATTACGCTCCGCGCACAGCCTAGCCCTCTCTCGCGGCATTTTATCTGATGAATCCACGCGCGCGCGCGCCGCTCGATAAATAATAACAACAACGATCGATCGAAGATATCGCGGCTGACTCGCGCGATTATCAATCTTGGATTTTTCAAGAGCCGCCCGTGCGCGCTATTGCATACAATGGGTGATTCCGAAAACGCGAGGCTGACCTGCGAAAAGCCAGTCGGGTATATCGCTATGCGTCGACGAGCGTTGCGCAATTCCCGCTCTCTGCGTGCCGAGATTGATTCGGTTCGAGAGGCTTCTCGGTGTGTGCGGCGTGTAACGTCTTACGTTCGAGAGGCAGATCGCGAGGACCGATAAAGACTTTCGCGCGTGTTTCGCTGATTCTGACAAATTAACTCGCCGATGCGCTCGAGGCGGAGCTCCGCACAATGGATTGTAGATTTTCAGGTGATATCGTATCGCATTTAAAAATTGCTCGATGTATAGGTTGTATGATAAAGATGCTCCGCGATGAGGAATATATATATATATATATATATATATATATATATATATATATATATATATATATTTATTCGGTTATATTTCAAACCGACCTTGTTCGGGATTAATCATCAGAACAGTGTAATGATCGCCCCGCGTTGATTTCTTAACGAATTTGAAAAAGGCTCCTAAACGCTTCAGCGTGAAATGATTATAGGCTTATTAAAAAGATAATCGGCCCCATTAAAGCCATCCTTTGAAAGCCGAGTTCCGTTGTATAGCATACACCGCGGCTGTACAGCGCAGCGTGAAATTAATCGACCGCACAAGAAGCCGCGTCTACTAGCCAAAGGCGACGATAAGAGTTTTCAATTTGAGATTCCGACTGTCGTCGTGCATGCCCTTCCAGGAAGCCCGTATTAATCACGAATCAAGCATCCCGTGCGCGTTATCTCGATCCTAATCGCTCGAGTAATCACTTTTTCTGCGCTGCTCGTGTTTTTTCTCCCTCTCTCTCTCTCCCGCGGAGGTCAAGGACCTTCGGTGATTCACTTCGTTGTTAGGGTTTTCTCGGCCGCGATTGCGGAGACTTGTTTCAACGCGCCCCCGCTCTTACGCTTCGCGGCTTCCCCGTAGTGCTTCATTATTTATATTCATTATTTAAGTTTTTCCGCCCGCCGCTTTTAGATTTCTCCAAGTTGGAGTAGCGGAAAAAGCAGCTTCAGAGTTTTCATGAAAGAGCTAGTCGGTATTACAAAGTTTGTGGGATTTTTGTTTTCGCATTCTTATTGTGAATCGAAGAACATTGGCACGATTCTTGATAGTTAAGCGGACGAATTTAAACCATCTATACTAATCTGGAATATTCAAATGTATCGATGACACGATTTTCATGGAAGCCATTCCGCGTAATATACAGCGAGCGGGTAATAGTATTTTTATGTCTGCTATTGATTGTGCTTTCCACGTGCGCTATCTATGCGCGAGATAAACTTTCGTTTACTTATTATCGATTCATTTGTAGTAAAACTACGGATAAGATAACAGGGAGCCTGTTTGAAAAATAGCGTCGGAACAATTTCACCGGACTTTGAGGAATCCACGCAAAACACAATTCTCGCGCGATCACGCATGAGCAATGCAGCCGATACGAAGGAGAAGCAGTTCGAGAAGGAAGTATAGCGTACTGGGCTCGTCCAATAATTCATTCGCTAAGCTAAAAACGACGGCGTGCAAGAGCCGAAGATCCACCTTCACGAAGATTACTCGGCTTTTCATCGGTTCAGCGTCGACAGACCTGCCATCTCGCGCGCTTTTAACCGTGTACGTGCGTATAATGCGACGGTAAGCGCCGGGGCTTTGCTAGGATTAGGCGCACGCGATCTCTCTGTGCATGCACTTTTTCGTCGGTTATATGTTAGATATTCGCGTCTTTTATCGCTGTACACATATACATTGGCTGCTCCCCTCGGTTTCCCGTCCTTTGACGGGCGTCACTTGCGCCCGTATATAAATATGGAGTTGGAGCGAATTCCCGAAAATAAATCGGCTTTTCGAAAAGCTTTACATCCAGCGGAGGGCGTATTCGTAGGGGATTTGGGCGCTGTTCTGCTGTTTCGAATGACCCGGGAGCGGATTCTAAAGGGATTCGTGCGTATGCGTCTGTGCATAGGCTGACTTGTTTGTATTGGTGAGCGTGTAATTCTTACAAATCGTTGCTAAGGATATGGGAGGCGCACGAGATTCCAGGGGCGTATGATAAATCGTGAAATTTGTTTAAACGGAGAGGAAAACTCGTCCTCTGCAGGGTCAGCCGTTCAGACCCGAGAGCGCGCGCGCGCATGTAGAAAAAGCGATCGCGACGACGACGACGTGCAACAGGTAGCGCCCAACTGTCCGCGTGCACTGTTGCTGCAGCACGTACAACCCCCCTTGAGACACACCGGGCGAACCCTGACCTACGCGCGAGCCACTGCAGCTATAAGGTTTATTTTTGCCCGCGTTATTAGCCACGCGTCGGCGAGGGTAATGAAATAGATAAATTATGCTCCAATCACAAGACCAGCTCTCGGGCATTTTCGCAACGACTCATCTCGTCGCCGGCTAATAAGTCCGTCGCTCGTATCGCGTATCGCCGGGCGAATCTCGGCTCAAGCGAGCGCGCGGGGCACAGTATCGAAATGAGGCGATTCAGAGATTGTATGATTGAGCCTCGCGCTCTCGCGCGGCGTAATGATACCTGCGCCTATATGTACCACCTGCTTATCTCGCGCGCGGGGCCGTTAGAGACTTTTCGTCGGGCCATTTTCATTTAACGATCGGCTCTCTCGCGCTCGCGCTAGTGATTTATGTAAAGTCGTTAGGCCGCCGCTGCATCTTGCCGGTGCATACGCTCGTGCGTTTTAGCCGGATGATGGGCGAAATAAAATCGCGCTCTATAGGCTGCAGCGGCTTCGTTAAGCGCGATCGTCTTTTTGCCAGTCTTTTCGAAAGTTGAGCGGCATTTTTCGCGGCTCCGAGAGTAGAAATTGGGAATAATCGGCTGCATTCTCGAGGCTGGAAAACGGACTAATATTCTCGAGCGCGCGCGTGGTGCAGACTATACGTGCTCCTGCGGCCGTACATGCGGGGCACTCCTCGGCCTGGCGACATACAGGCTGCTCCGGTCGCCGGCTCGGGAGGAAGTGGGAGGAGAGAGAAGCTGGCATATAGGTATCGAGTGCGCGGCGGACAGAATACCAAGCGAAGCGGCGTGGGCAGTTCTGCTCTCGACACGTTTGCTTTTGCTCGCTTCCACGTAGCCTTAATCATTTCAGCCGAGACTGTGTAATCTGCGTATTATCGTGTTTTTCCGGCGGAGGAATGCGCGCACTTTGATCCCTCCCGCTCGAGTCTCGCATGCCGAGAGATGGGTATATCTGAGTAATGTGGGACAATTTTCTCTTTTTCGCGGCGAAAAGGACGAAACCGAAAAGATATTAATTTCCCTCGTCGCACGTGGCGTAATGAATAGTCCTGACCGAGAACTACGTCACGCAGCAGCCGAGGAGAAAAAAGCCCGTTCTCGTCTCCATTTCAAGGTATCCATGGCGATGGCTGCCCACACGTCTGCGCCGTTCGAAGCACACACGCCTAAGGCCGTAGTGCGTGCGGCGAAGAGCCCTCTGCGCGCGTATAGCATAACACCGCCGCTGTGGAGAGGAAAGGAAGCGGAGGCTGCAAGCGCGAGGTGAAGGGGTTAGAGCAGGGAACCCGTGCACGCCGCCGAGCTACCGAGAGCGAGAGAAGGTGCGCAAACTGGCCAGACTGCCTGCCGCCGCGCCTTCGAGCCCGGCGACCGTGCTGTATAGGCATGCCACGCGCTCACACGTACGCCGTGTGTAGGAGCGATAGGAGTAGAGAGCGAGAGAGCGAACAAAGGAGGCGATGCATCGATGCCTGTTCTATCGATGCGTGCTCTTCGTTTTTGCCGCGCGGCTCGGTAATTTTTGCAAGAGACGGAGGCGCACGGCCGGAAAAGCCATTATGACGAGGAGAGGGCATGGACTTTTCCCTCGTCTTCCTCTCACAGGTTCACGCGCTGCCTAATGGGGAAGCGTATCAGGGTATTTCACGCGCTTTAATAACGTGCCTTTGTTTTTTCATTCCGCCTCATTCAAGTTTCTTCGACTGTGAAATTGCACTTTATAAAATAATACGCCGCCGCGCGGTCCGTGGCTTTAATTATACCCCGTGTACTGTATACACGCCAGACAGGCTCGATTCTAATTGCTCTCGTGTGCGTCAATTTGTTCGAACTATAGTGCCTGCCGCAAAAAATACACCTCTACCTCGAGAGCTTATCATTCAATACTCCGGCGGAGCCGAGAGTATCGAATCTAACGGTGAAACGAGGAGAGAAAAACACGGCTCAAGTTAAATCGAATTCTCGCGCGCAGTATCTCGTCCACGCTCGCGCAGCTCTCGATCCGACGTCTTTGTCACGGAGCTCCGGAGACACAGCCGCGCTGCAGCCCGGGCTCTCTCGCGCGTGACGCGACTCAAAAGAGAAGAAAAGTAGAGAGAGAGAGAGAGAGAGAGAGAGAGAGAGAGAGAGAGAGAGCGAGAGAGAGAGAGAGAGAGAGAGAGAGAGAGAGAGAGAGAGAGAGAG
>QLSS01000101.1:263592-284504 GCA_024372645.1 Trichomalopsis sarcophagae
CTCTCTCTCTCTCTCTCTCTCTCTCTCTCTCTCTCTCTCTCTCTCTCTGCGCGTACAGCGCGACGAGCGAGTGGATTTTGACGAATGGCCCGCGCAGAAGCCTATGAACGCGGGCGCGCGTAAAAAGTGTCGCGCGCGAAGGAAGACAAAAATATAACGACGTTTTTTCGAATTGCGCGCGTAATAAAGTCAGCACAGTCCGGACGATACGAGGGCGCCATATATCTCCGATCGAAAACCGAGTGCGCGCGAGGGAAAAAAGGGTGCGTGCGAGCGACATTATTACCGGTCAAACGCACTCCGGAGTATGCAAATCGCGGCGCTGCTCGCTCGCGCAGCAAATAAAGCGCCGCTGGGGATTCGTATGCGTTCGGATCGGCGAAAAAAGCGTGTACACTGTAGTGCGTCGCCGCTGTTGTTGTTGTCATAGAGCACGGGGAGAAAAAGCTGCTCTCGAGACGAGCGACGCCGTCGAAGCGACGAGTTTTAACGGCGCCGCGAAAGCAGAGGAGGAAACCGACCGGACAACCTATAGGGGGGGGGGGGCGGATGTGTGCGCGATTTCGGCGCAGAAACAGGAACGACGGGATGCGCGACTGCGGAAAGCTGTAGCGTCAACAGCCCGCGAGCGCGGACGCGTATGTTTTATCACCGAGTTGCGAAACGCGGAGGAAATTAGTTATGCATCGGGTTTGATTTTTTCCTTCGACGTAGCCGCGCGCGAAAATATCCAGCGGATCGCGACGTTCCGCTCAAATGAATAACGGCGAGCGAACGAAATTTCCATTTCGATGGGCAAAAATCACGAAGGCAGCGCGTCAAATTACTTAATTACCACTCGCTTAATGAAAAATCTCTCATTATTTATCGACGAGAGCCCTTCGGCGCATAAATACCCGCTGATTTTCACGCACTGTCAATAACTCACTCGCGCGCGATTATCCTCTTCGCTGAATATCCAACCCGCGCGTTTCTGCCATATAAATAAAAGCGACGCCGGCGAAAAATAACACGTACGCGGTTGAATTTACGCACGAGCTTCTTTCGCGGCCGCGAAGAGATATCCCGTTGCTAAAAAAAATTCAAACGGGGGTAATCATACATTCGGATCGGTGGAATTTCAATTACACGGGGCATATCGATCGAGCGCAGTGTATATAGTGCCACGCGGGAGGTCGATATCAGTTGCCCTGGGTTATGGGTTGCAATTTTGCGAGAGGTTTTAAAATCCTGATTCGAGGAATCTGTTTATATTCGACGACAAGTTTCCGCGATTAATTCGTTGATTTTGCTTTTGATATTGCAACAAAATCGTTGCCCAATTTATAGTGCCTGACAGAATCTAATTATCTGCGGAGCGACTTTATATAAATATAAACGTGTTTACACGATGTGTTGGAATGAACGATACCGAAATATCCGGGAATCGTACAAATGCTCAATTTCCGGGAAGAAATAAATTCATAATACAATAACGTTTTAACACTGCGCAGCGCGCGCGTTTTCCATATTTCGCTCTTTATGTTCACGCTCGTAAAAGTGCCCTTTGCAGGCGAAATTTTCGGTTAAAAAGCTTATAGATGTATAAATAAATTATCGACGGCCGTCGAGCGGGCGAGCGAGTCGGTTAGCCGTAAAAATGCTCGCGCGCGCAGCCGTTCCCGATTTTTGCGCGTCCCATTGGCCAAAAGCGCGCTTTTGTGTAAGGCGATTTCGCGGCAGCGGGAGCGCGCGACCGTCCGAATATTTGCGCAGCTTGTTTGCCCTTTTACACGCGGCCGCAGAGAAATTCGCGCTTCAAAAAGCACCGACATATTCGCCCTTTGCCCTTTTATTTCTCAATTACCGATTATACCCATGACATCCAAGCGCGAGCGCGCCAGGGGAGCGAAAATCAAATGCACAGTTCATATCGCGCTTTTCGCTTGTTTTCGTTGCGCGAACGCGGCTTTTCCGAGTTTTCCGTTTCACGACTCGGGCTCTTTATTAAAAATTTTATAGCGACTTTGAAAAATATGCCGATAAACCAGAGCAACGAGCTACTGCAGTGCAGCAACACGCCTCCGGCAAATGGGAAGAGGCCGTAAACGATCTTCCCGACGCAGTCGCAGCAGCAGCAGACAAGGTGGCGCGTCTCGCTGACCCGCGGCTATCTGCACCGGAGTTTCATTAAAAAAGCGAAACTCGGCCATCTGCATGCAGCGCGGCCTACGTGGCTGGAGGTTATCGTCGAGGCCTTTTTCTTTCTCCGCTAGACGGACTGACGCGCGTCCTCTTATCAGTAGCTCGGCGCGAGATCGGTCGGATTAGGGAGTTGAAAGGAGGCGATAAATATGATAAAAAACACCTCGTCGCGAGCCTGCGTCGGACGTTTTTCCGCGGCAAAGCGCGTCACAGAGTGCTACCAGGGAGATTGTACGGAGATCCGCAAGACGTAATGGAGTGAGATAGAGAATCCCACATCGGAGTTCGGCCGACGCGTCCCCGAAGGGACAGGCTGATGCTGCTCGCGGGGGTGCGCCAAGCAAGCAGGCAAGCAAGCTTTCTATCTCTATCTCTCTCCTGGCCGCCTCTGACTGACAAGCAATTATGCGAGGCTGGCCGCCGCCGCCGTCCGTCGCTTCGAAGGCAGGAAATGGCATTTCGCCAGGATAGACTCCCTCCCTCTCTCTCTCTCTCTCTGGCTCTCTGGCTCTCTGGCTTTGGCTGCAGCGCGCGGAAGCGACGGCGAAAATAATTTCGCTGGCTAGCCACGAGACAGTAATCAGGTATTTCGTTTAAGGCAGCGGCTGATCCTCGGGAGGGTCGCGTATACCTTACCGATCGGCCTTTCCGGGAAATAATCGGGTCGCGCGGATGACGGGGCTGCTGCTTTTCTCTACTCACCTGGAACAGAGAGAAAATTGAACGGGTTAGTCGGGAGCGAAATCGCATATTTGTTAGTCCTATTTGTTAATTTGAAAGTCGTAAATTAATAATTCAACGCTCTACATTACACTTCCATTAAGCGCGCGCTCGCGGCCGATCGATGAATCACTGACGTACATCGCTTCTATAACTTATTCATTCGCGCTCTCGGAGCTCGTTAACAAGAAAGGAGCTCGCGATTTCGACGATTTATTCGTCAATTAAAGCCCGGAGAGTCGGCCGCAGCGAGTTTAAAAAGCGATTAAAATAGACCAGATCTCGCGAGCGTGATATGGCGCACGCCGCATGCGCTGCCGACCTACGCATCGAAGAAATTACGATTTTATTGCGGGAATCGGGAAAGCGAGCTCTTGGTCCATATTCGAGCTCCCCGCCTCGCTCGGATGAAGAGAGAGAGAGAGAGAGAGAGGCTTCAATAATTCATTGGATGATGCGCCGCCGCGCATCGCGCCGGAGAGAAAGAGGTCGGCGCAATTCGCAACGCACAGCAGCAGCAGCAGCAGCGGCGGCGGCGGCGGCTCTAATTGCGGCTGCATCGCAAAGAAGAAGAAGCCCTGAATTGATCCGTGCGCCGCCAGCTCGGATGACGCAGGGCCCAGGCCGCTATTATACGAGCCGATTCGCTTATGCTTTTGCTGCTGCTGGAGCGATGATGACATGAAGCGAAATTGTTGTGCAACGACTCGCCCCTTTTAAGCAGGTTTAATTCGCTTCCTCCTCGCATTGCGGCTTTTTTAATTAATCAGCTCCAGCAGCCAGTTAGACAGGAAAAATCTCCTTCGATAACTCGAAAACGCGGGGCTAATGAACCCATTGGAGCTCACATCCTTTAAACCAACATCGTCGTCGTAGTCGTCGCGCAATAACAAGATGCAGCGCGCGAGGAGAGCCGCTAATTACCTCGACGCATATGCGCGACGGCTCGCACGTGCACGCGCCGGACGTGTTCCGCGATGTCCGAGTTGACACGGCCGTCACGGCGGCTCGCGCATTAATCCTCGCGAAATTCGCCGTTGCAACATTCGCAACGGGCACGTGTACACGCGCGGAGAGTGATATCGTCGAAAAATGCTGTTACTGCGGCACTTTTCGGGAGACAGGGAGACAATGTGCAGCAGTCGGGCGTCAGTTAATTAGGAGTGTTTATGGTAATCGATGTCAGACGCGCCGGGGAATCGGGGAGGGATAACGTTATTTTAATGAAAGCCAATCGCGCTGGGACCGTTGGACAATGGCCGCGACTACAAATGACCTTATACGCGCTCCGTGCTCTCGATCTAATTTTGGTCGCGAATGCGACCTATTAACGTCTCCCGGCGAGCTTTTCGATCCCCGCAAAGACGACGATGCGAGCAGCGCTGGGGAAATATGAAAACGCGAAAATAGCGAAAAAATAAAAAAATTCCACGCGAGAGCGCGCGCTGCATGTAAGCTCTATTCCGCACTGCCATTGTAATCCGGCGTAATCGCATAATCGCTGCGCGGAGCGTGGGCGTGCCAAAGGAGCCGACGATCTCCCTAAACGGTTATCGCCTCGACACGACGACGCGCCCTTATTCTTCCATTGTAATGTCGCGACGTCCGCGCGGAATTCGAAAGTCCCGCGCGCACGTTTTAGGAAATTGTTGTTTTTGCACGCAGCGCGGCGATATTCCTTCATTTGTTGTCGCTGCAGCCGCGAGGAGCCCGTTAAGGAGCGGAAAAAATCGCGAGAAAGCCGCGTTTTGTTTTCCCGGTTATAGAAAGGTAAAAGCCCCGATCTGCTCGCGCGGTAAATAATCGCCCGCTGATTTATTTATGTTTATTAAGAGGCATTGTGTGTCGCTGCGTCAGCGCGTTTTCCGATTGTCTACGGGCAACAGAGAGTACGTATACACGTACGAGGACTAATGTATGTTGATGGCTTTTATTGCCCGCGTGCACTGCGAGCGATCGCGTATATAGAGAACGCTTTATATAAGCGCGGGCCCCCTATTTTTTCCGCGGAGATGAGAAAAGCCTTGCTCTCCGTTGCGCAATGCTGCGCGGTGAATATTTCAATAATCCAGGTTTGGAGCAGTTTACCGACTTGTTCAAGTATTGCGAGTCAACTGCGGACAAATTACGTTTCATCGACCATAACCCCTTATTGCAACTATAATGCGCGCGCTTAAAGCTCTAACAAATGCCCGCGCAAAGCAGAGCTGAGACTCTATAGAGGATTCGCGTGTCTGTGTGAACACGCGTGTACAAGGAGGAGGTGCGGTAAAAATAAGCAAAAACGAGCCTCTGTATTCTCTCGAGGCGGAAGCCCTGGCTCCATTTCTACGCCACTCGCTCTCCCGGGGACAATCGCTTTAAATTCGCGCGAGTGCTTTATAATTCGGCCATTAGTCCGCCGGGGGAGAGATGGTGTAAATAAGCCAAACGTATTCGCAGGCAGGACGCACTGCAGAATGCGAGGCACAATGAGATCCTCCAGCGCGGCGAATGAAAAGTTTGAGAAAACCGGCGAGGAAAAGCCGCGGGAGAAAGGGGCCAGGTATACACGTCGAAAGAGAGCCCGCTTCGCTTTGTAGTATGGTAATGGGCGCGCGTGCACGATCGGATCCGCGAGGAATATAACGGATGGCGCGGCGCGATGTAGACAAGTATACGAAGATCGGCGATAGGCCTTTTTCCGCCGCGACGTCTATGAGCCATAATAATGGCGAGCGGCGCACGCGCCTGATTCATTGGGCCTTTTCGGATGAGAAACGAACGCGTGAGAGAGCCGCCGCTTTTGGATGAGCACTGCGCGCGCTCGCGCGTTGTTACTTTCTCTTTCGATGCCGCTGCTGCATTGCGGACTTTCGGGGCCGTTAATGCCGCGACTTGCATCGCTAATGACCGCGAGCGAGAGGGGAGAGGGAGAGAAGCTGCTGCCGTTTTTTCACTCTCCTCTACGACGAGCGAGCGTTGCTTAACTCGAGCGACTACCGATCCGTCGTTAGGTGAGTCAGTGGTGTGCGCGCCGAGGTGCGCGCCTGATGCGACGTTGCCAACGATGAGCGCGTACGATGGATCGAAAAAGTCAGAGGTTGTTTCCGAAATGTATACTCCCGCGTGAACTAAATCGAACGTAAGAGGGCAGAGCCCGGGGCGATTCGTCGAAGTAACTCGGGCAATCATAAGCTGCCGCAGTAAAACTCGGGCCGCGCGCACGAAAAATCCTTCATTCCACGCTTTAACTCCGGCAATAATCGTTCGGCGTCGAGGATGTAGCTCGGGATGTAGAGGCTGCCGACGGGAGAGAAAAGTCCCGTCATCGATCACGGGCTCCTCCTCCCCCGCGCGTTTTCCAGCTCTGCTGGCTACGCAGCTTGCAGCCCGACAATGGGCCGTCGTATCTTCCACGCTCGATCTCCGAATCGATTTTTCGTCCGGCGGCGAGCGAAGGGTGGCTCCCGCTGCAGACAGGTTCGGGCTCTTGACCGCCGCGGCTGCAGGTACGACGGGGGTGAAACAACAAGCGAGCCAAAGCGCGTGCAACAATGGGCCCGGGAGGGAACGCAGCGCCCCCGATTGAGAACCCCGTGAGCGCGAGCGAGCGAGACGGAGAGAGAGCCGCGCTCCGATTGGTCCCTGGACCACGCACCTGGCGGACAGCTGCTCGCTCTCGCACACAGCCGCGCGCACGCCCACACCGACACGAGCGCGGCTGTGTGCGTTGACAGGTCGTTTCCTCGACGCGAGAGTGCGTGCCGCGCTGCGGAGCAACGGAACTTAACTCGGAAGATGCCGCGAGGGCATCGCGGGCCCCTCGTGCGAGCGCGAGAGAGCTTCTTCTTCTATCCCTTCGCTTCTCTTTTCGATAAGGAGCGAGACTCTCTTCCGACTCGACATAGCCGAGCTATCGAGCGCGTTTTTCTTTGTGGCCCGCTCGAGAGCCGCGAGAGAAGTATAATTACCGCGAGTTAACGGAGCGGTATTTTTTCCCAAAAGTGTCCGCATCCCATTTTCGCGCCGACGTTTATTCGGTGTAAATTCTCGCGTAATCTCCGGCGCTGCGTAAAAAAGAACTTTCGAAATCCGCCGAGGTGTCGGAGAAAAAATGTCCGTGTACTCAGGCCGGTTATTGAATAAAGATACGCCAAAGGTAAATACAGGATCATTAGGCCCGCAAAGAAATAATCTTAATCCCGCAACGGCCGGGACCGCCGTAAATTGCGCCGCGGCCGAGTTGCAAAACTTTCGAGCGCGGCGCACCAGAAGCGCAACGCAAACAAGCGTCGCGGCCGGCATCTTCCGAAAATCCGTGCTCCGCTCAAGGCCCCACGAAGCGAAAATAAAATTTCTAGTCCCTTGAGAAAACAGCGACGGGCCTGGATTAACAGGTATAGGCAGCACTCCTTCGCGCCCTCCGCAGCACCAGCAGCCGCAGCGATCGAGACAATGAGCCGCTGCTCGTGCAGGGGACGAGGACGGGCCTCCGGCAGGTCCTTTGCTCGGATTGTAAGCCTCCTCTCGGGGGCTGCGTCTTTATACTGCCGCTAATCTCATTGTTTTACGCACGCAGAGCGACGTCTCTCGGCCGTACACTGCACCATGGGCGTACCTGCGCGATGACGATCCGAGCGGCTGCATGCTTCTCCCCGGATTATGCGCGTACGCGCGTACATTTCATAGCAACCGGCTCGATTTTCCGAGCGCGCGTTTTGAAATTCTCGAAACGTTCGACAGAGCAAATAGTTGCGCGGCCATTAGCATACGCGGCTGATAAGCCCTGTCGCAGACGCACACGATAAGCCCCGAGCGTTATTGTCATCCCGGAGAACTTTTCGAAGTTTCGAATTCTTCGCTTATACACGCACACAAAGGCCGCATACGTTGCGCGCAGCGGGGAGCGGGTATCTCGAGAGTAAAAACAGGAAACCGCTTCATTGGTCGATAAAAAGATGGCGGGCGCCGACAGTGACAGCGGCAGCGGCGCGATTATATCTCTGATTGTCGAATCGACGAGTCGGTCGCCTCGGCTTTATTTTCAACACCTGTGCAAAGAAACGGGAATACACATTTCGTCCGGATATTTAAAGGCGAAATCCCTCGAGCATGAAAGTTTAACTGAAATACACGTACGGACAGCTCAGCTTTCGATATTGTATAGTTGCGAGAGCCCCGAGAAGTCGGGCATCGAAAAAAATTCCATCATTATCTGTCATCGAATCGGCTTTATCGACTCTCTCGTGCAATAATAAAGCAATCGCCGAGAGGCCGTGCACGAGAAATTGAAAAAATTGTGCGACGCAAAGAGGTTCAAGACTTACATTCGACGTGTGCTGAGCTCGTTTTTCCTCGTCGATTCCGAGTCTTTTTTACGACTGATTTAATTTGAATATTCGTTCCGAGCTGCAGCTATTCTCGAAATGTAAAGCTCCGCGTTTCGGAATGTCACCTGCTCTCTTGGAAAATGTTTCGACAGCGGCCTTATACTTTTTTCGTACAGCAGCAGCAGCAGTGCACGAAATTCGAGCTAATCCCGAGGGGCAACATAAGAGACTGCCGTGTAAAATGTGAGAAATGTGTAAGAAAAGACAGAACGAGGAAGAGCGAAAAGTCGGGTCTGCGCTGGCGAGCAGGAAATGACCCATTCACCGGGGGTGTTGCGCAGCGAATTCCCCTTTTCCTTCAAAAAGTCAAGAGCGCGTTTTATTAGAGGTATGAAGATTGCTCGGAGCATAAAAGTCGGCCTCATATTGAACGAGGAAGAAAGTGGACAAGCTATGAAATTAAATTAAATTGAGTTTTTTCCTTCTTACCATAGCACAGACACTCGCAAAACTGAAATTTAATTAACACGCCGCGAAGTTGACGAAAAAACGAGAAGGACTTGTAATTTTTATAGACAGCCGAGCACGTGTTAATGTCATTGCATTGGGGCGGTATATAAAAATTTCAATCAAGTTACCCGTACAGAAGTAAGTGAGAAAAAAGCAACGATTAGTTAACAAGTTCTCACGTGCATAAATATACCCGACTATATTTAATCCCAGAAGTTCCGTTTCGCTGCAGCGCGCGTCACGCGTATAATGAAGCTGTAGACGAGACACTAAAACGGTACTAGCTCAGAGTTATTGCACATTTCTCACGCGCAGACGTAAGTTAATTATTCTCCGGGCGATAAAGCTTCGGCTTCTGCGCTAATACACTTTGAGAATCAATCTTTTTCATCGCGCCAACGGTCGCGCGCGAGAAGGTGACGACAACGACACGCGCGATCTTTTTTTCGCGCGCACTTGCATAAATATTTCCACTAAACGCGCGCGGCCAGAGAGCAATGAGCTCGATCCTTGCGCTTGTTTTTTCAGTCCATCGTGTGCAGTGTAAAAATACGCGCGTCGACGAAGCTCGCGACAACGGCGAGGACAACGGCGAAAGCTCATTACGAGCGCGGGCGGCAGCAGCTACACCTTGGCGGAGGCAAATTGCTCGGCGGCGCGCAAAACAGGTAGCAGTCGGATGGGGGCGCGCGCGAGCGGATCGACGGGCCTGCACGAAATCTGCACGAAATCTGCACGAAATCTGCTGGTTAAGGAAGGAAGGAAGGAAGGCGCGAGAGATAACGTACGCGTATGTGTGTAACTCGAGACAGCGGCAGCTTACGTGCACGCAGTGCCGATATTATTTGATACTGATTTTCGCGGCTGCTATGCGCAGTAGCTTTCGTTCGGCAGGTGCATGTGTATTTGCAACAGCTGCTTTTTTGTTTACTCGCTCTCGGTGTGTCAATCGCTGCGCAGATTGCCTGTTGCTTTGGGGCTTATGTGGAATAATGCAGCGAAGCGACAGTTGCTGCTATTTTGAATTTTCTAATAAGCCGTTATAAGAGCTGATAAACGAGTTCTAGTAGGACGTTAAAATTTTCGATAGATGGCTTGTGTCACTTGTACGTCTCTTTTCCAATAATCCAAAGTAGAATGCGCGTCGATCTTGGGAAATATTCGATATTCCATGCAATCTGTTCTCGAGCGGATCTTGAAACATCGAAAATTCATGCGACAGATGTCATTTTCTCTGAGAATCAGGATGCTTCAAGCGATTCCGCCTTCAGAATGCGCTGATAAATCGAAAGAGACAAAACTAATTTGGCCTATAAACTGCAACGAGCGACTTCTTCCTCGACGAGTAAATCGGAGCATTTGGATTGCACTAATCAAGGAGGCGCGGGTAAGTTCATTAGGTATAGCAAAGTCGCGCACGAGTACCCATGCGCGTAAAAGATGATCCCTTTGAATGCGCCCGGCAGAGCCCATCGAGCAAAACAATGGCCATGTTGTAACGTCCTCTTAGCTCCTTCGCTTCCATATAATATACAATACAAGCAAGATACACGAGACAGAAGGACGGAGACAATAATACCGAGCTAGCACGCGCATGCAAGTGCGATCCCTCGGTCTCTCTCCGTCTCTCTCCGACTGGTAGCGATTACCGCGCGATAAGAATCGTTTAGAAACGTCGAAGTGAGTTACGTCGATAGCGGCATAAATTGCGCGGACAGCAGTTTTATGCGCGTCTCTAACGGTATACACGCGCGTCTTGCAATTAAATTGCCCCCTTCTTCGCCGTCTGGCGGACTCGTTAATGTAGCTACGAAGCCGCCTCTATGCTCTCACAGCCTCCACATATATACGCAGAGGAGCTGAGTAAATGAATTTACGAGGAATATTGGCGGCTCAAATTTTAATTGAGGAAATATGTGCCGTCTTTAATGAGACGCGGGCTTTAACTCGGGGAAAGGTGCTAAAACGCAAATTATAGACTTTCGAGGTGAAACGCAAGCGCGCACTATCGATTTCGCGCGGAGAGATGCTGCAGAACTATTAATAAAGTATTTACAAGGCACGGGATATATCGCCTGACCTTTCGCCTGCGCGCGCGGCCGTTAGACTCGCCGCAATGAAAATTCCGCGAATACCTGTAATTGATAACCCTCGCTCCTTGCGAAATTCGCTGTACTCCGCCAGTGATGGCGAAACCCGCGATTTCTCTAATTGAAATCAAACGGATCGCGCGCGTGACATAACGAGCCGGCCCAGAACTGGCGTCGTTCGATTAAAGAGCGTCGCCGCAACAATGGGCTGTTACATTAAAATAGAAAAGCCATTGAAGCGATGTAAAGCAGCGCACGTGTGGGAAAGGCGAGGCTTTCGCGACAAAGGCGGGATTCTCAATTCTCAATTAATAATTAGCGTGTGTTCGCGGCTGTACCGCGAGGATCGACAATATCGTTATAACCGATGTTCCACGTCGCGGACAATCGCTTGTCGCAATCGGGCCATTGTGCATTTTTCGAATCGACGTCGCGGATGCACTGGCTCGCGAATAACTCGTCGCTGACCCAATTCGATTGGCTCGATCTCGCCCGTGGCCAGCGCGAGCAGCGCCACCTCTGCCCGCTCGCACTCTAAATCTTTTATGAGAGTGAAATTTTCACCGCCGCTGATTTACGGCTCGGAGTAAAATTTCCGGCATGTCCTCTCGTTCGAGCGGCGTATTTATTCGCGGCTGCTTGATTTGTGGCGGCCTCTGAATTGCAGATCGTAATTGTGCCCCGACGACGACGAAAAATTGCGTTAGCGATGAGACATCGGCGACTGTGCGCGTGTGTAATGGATTATACAATGCGTCGTGATTTCACTCGCGCCAAGGAGGCTCGCTCCATTTTCCCGCAAGAGATAGAGAGCTGAGGGAGGAAGCAAGCTAGTATATACAAGTGTCGTGGGGCTTTGTTTGCCCCGGTCGCTCGTAAATCGTCGTCGCGGCAAGTTTTCGCGCTCGCGCAAGTTGCGCGCCAAACGGATTCAGCTGGCTCTCCGACATTATCATGCGCTCGTTTTCAGTTTGTCGCGGAGATTTTTCCAACAAACTTTCCCGGAGGATAAAAATCGCCCGGCTGATTTACCGCCTCGCCTTACTTGCCATTCCCGGAAGAGGAGTCGCTATTTTTCAGCCTATTGTACGAGGTTTTTCGAGAGCGTCTTCTTCAGAAGTAGTCTGTCCAATGCGAGCCGAGCGATAAACGTCAGTCCCGCCGGTAATTAAAACATCGGAGCGGCGGCGGCAGCCGGGAAATAAAAACGCCCGCGTCCTCGAGAGGGAAAGAGACGGAGCGAGAGACTAAGCAGAGTCCATAAGGTGGCGCGCGACAGCCAGGGGAGATAAGTGCGCACGATTTTCCACGCTGCATATAATTCCTTCGCGTGGCCGCTCTCCCTCTCGGGCGCGGGCATCTCGTCTCGCGTCTTCAATAAAAATAGAACGTGCGTGCGTGCCTGCAGTGACACTATCTCGTCTCCGAGTCTTTACGGCGGCGGCAGCGGAGCAAAGGCGGCCGACAAAAGGAAAAGCAGCTCGGCCCGGAGGACGAAAAAACGAAAGGCGATAAAGCGGAGTGTCGGGAGACCTTAGATTAGGATAGGTTATGTCTGCCGAAGCGGCTCACTCCGAGAGCAAGAGAGAGTGAGAGAGTGGGAGGAGGCGAGCGAGCGCACGCCATATGGCGAAGAACCCTCGGAAAATAAGTGGCAGCGGATATCGGCGGTGGCGCGCGAGCCTAGAAAATTCCTCGGCGGCGCGCGGGCTTCCCGCCCGAAGATTCATGGGGTTTCTCCTCCTGCGATCTGCTGCCCTCTCTCTCTCACTCTGTGAACGACTACTGCGCACACGAAAAACGAGACTACACGCGCCACTCGAACCCGATACTGCTTCCTCTCTCGCTCTCTTCGCTCGGCTCGTTTCGCCGGAGGGAGATTTTTCTTTTCTTTCCTCGTCCTTTTCTGACCAGTGGGTTTCTGGAGTAATGGAAGTGGCCGCCGCTACCGGGCGATTTAGAGGAAGGCTTTTTTACGTCGCCCGGCTCCGCGTTGTTACCCAATTAGCGCGCTGCGGGTGTGCGTCGTTAGTTCCCCCGAACGACTGTCTGCCCTCTGGCCTCTGCTGCTTTTACTCACCTAGAACACAAAGAAAGGAATCGTGTCGTTAGATAAACGCTTCTCGGGAAATTGTCTGCTGGAAATTGCCCAGAGCTTATGCTTGTATGCAACCAAAGTTTTTTTCTAGTCCCTAATGCCGCAAACCCCATATTGCGACGTTATCGGGCGCGTTATCGCCGGGTTAATTACGGATCTCGTTCGAATTAATGTCCCCTCGATAAGCATGATTCAATAAACTCCAACAAACGCTCCAAGGAAACATAAATGTACCCTATGCTGCTGTTTTCTTTTCCCGAACTGCGGACTAAAGAAATTTCATCGAGCGAATACAATGCAAAACGGTACAAGCGCGCGGGCGACTCGCTCCTTTTTAACAATGACACGACGAGCGCCGCGCGCGTTTCAAGTTTTGCGTAACACGCGCATATACGGTGAGGTCTCGCACATACAAACACACAGAGAGAGAGAGAGAGAGAGAGAGAGAGAGAGAGAGAGAGAGAGAGCGGCGAGGAACGGAGAAATTCTGACCATAATGGACTATCGGAATATCGAACTATATGGGCAGAGCGAGCGCAACTATTCGTCGCAGCCGGTTGACGCCCACCACAGGCGCACACAGCATTACACATACAACGGGGGCAGAGTCTAGGGAGAGCTCGAGCGAGAGAACCGTAGCTTTATGCAAATTATTGCGCGAAATCTTTGTTTGGGGAGAGCGCGCGCTCGTCGGTTGCGTAATCCGCTCGCGCTTTATATCTCTTTATTTTGAGAGCCGCCGCTGCGTATTATGCGCTTGCTATACCGGTTTCTCCGAGCGTGTATACGGGGGCTCGCCCGTCTATTCGTGCACGAGCTTCCTCTCGCGGCTTTTTAACCTTGCAGGGGCGCACTCGCAGAAACTCTCGCGCCGAATGCGATGTCGTTCGATTGGTCCTTACTGATGATGAAAAAGGCGCAAATCCCACCGACCTAGTCTCGGGCACGTCGTCGCGCTGCACCGATGTGCGTGATCATCAGCGAGAGAACGCTGCACGCAATAATCGGGATACTTTGCGCACACTTGCACGGTGTACAGTATACACACAGAGTGCTCAGCAGGCTCTCTCGGATAAGGCCGATGCGAGCAGGGCGCTCTCTCGCGCGCGCGTTAATGGCCGGGATTGGCCGAGGCCGGAGCGCGAGCGAGTAGCTCTCCGAGACGCGGCTCGTCGACAAACGCGACAAACGGGCATAACCTGCACGCCTATCCGTGCAAACACGCCCGGGGATAATGGTTACAAGCTTCGGGGATATATGCCGGAGCGACGACGTGTGTCGGATCCTGGGATTCGGCTATTAGGCTCTTGGCTACTCAGGCCCGTGTATGGAGGGAAGTATTGCGCACACAGCGTCATAACCCCCCGGTATATATAGTGGAGCCCGAGTTATGGACGCACTATACGGTCGTTTGTCTTTTGCTAATTTAACGCCGATCCTCCGGCTTCGCTACAGCATACAGTGCGGAGACCTGTGCGAGTATACGAACGTCCGCGATTTCGAAAAACGAAGCCGCGAATCTCCCATCCGACCTCTCCTTCGCCGTCAGCAGCGCCGCGGCAGACTGCCGGTGCAGCGCGCAGCTTGCGAATATAAGTAAGTCAAGGTCGGTGCATCTCTCTCTCTCTCTCTCTCTCTCTCTCTCTCTCTCTCTCTCTCTCCGTCGCGGCGGCGACAGCGGCTGCAGTGCGTGAGCTCGGGGGCCGTTAATGTCCCTTGCCATGTGCATCTGCGCCGCGCGTATACCCGGGAACAAGTACCTGCTATGTCGGGCTCGCGCGAGGGGGTACGCTGTGTCGCTCTCTCCGATCACACGCCGCCGAGAGCGTACGTGTGCGCGTAATGCTGATCCCGCTCCACACGGACACGGCTGTAACTTTGCTCTATGCAGATTCCTGCACGACGCGCCCGACGAATGAGCTCTTCACGCCCTAAAGGCGGATCGAAAAGAGCGCGAGTGACGAGCGAAGCTCGAAAAAACAATCGACTCATAGAATAAGACTGGAGTCGCGTCCCATTTATATCAATTCTATTCATTGGCGCTTTTGCGACGACGACTACCGCTGCCGCAGTGGCTCTCATCCCGCCTATACTCCTCTCGGCGCAATTACTGAAACGAGCGCGTCGCGTAATTTATATGCGTAAATAGTGAGAAGTGAAATACATACCGAAAACGTCTCTCTCTCTCTCTCTCTCTCTCTCTCTCTCTATTATTTTCTCGCGCGACAAATGGCCGAGCTTCGATTTCGAGATAATAAATCACACCCGCGCGCGTTCGAAAATTTTCCCTGGCGAGAACGCTTTTTTCCTACTCGTCATTTGGCTGCTCGCGCACCGCGCGACAAATAATGAAGTAATAACGCGATGGGCATATTTCACATCTCGCGAGCGCGAGTTGGGAAATTTATTACTTTTATCTGGGAAATAATGCGCGCGCGTTGACCATTATCCCGATGGAGCCATCCCTGTACACGCGCGAGTGTATTATCAGACAAGTCAGACAAGTCAGACAAGCATAATACAAGTTATACAGACGCCGAATTGATTCTCGATTGAAATTCTGCTTTTGCATCGATAGACAAAGGCGAATGGTTGCCCGCGCACAGTCGTATGCGCGTAGCATACGTTACGCGCATCCTGGAAAAGACAGGCTTACGCAACGGAGTTTGACTAGTGCGCGCGCTCGGGGTATCAGAGTGTGTAACGAGGGTTGAAATGGACTTTCAGGTAATAAGCGCACGTCAATTTTCCATCCCAGTTTGTTGCTGCTTCAGCGACGCCATAGCTGCAGGATAACCTTTTCGACAATTAGAAGGAAATTCTATCGGAAGCAGCTTCAGTTATAAGATGCGTGTTATGACATCCTCTGTGTGTGTGTGTGTGTGTGTGTAGTGTATGCAAGACGTGACTCGAATGTTAAACATTAGTCTCTGAAAACATACACATTTGAAAGTCATTCCGAAGAGCCTAAGTAGAATAGTTTGTTTATCCAGCATCAAGTGTGTACGAGCGAAGAAATGATATTTTCCTTTTGTCTCGCTTGACCTCGATGCCTCGGCGTCACGTTGGCTTCAATTGAATTTGAGTACGCACTTTATCGAAATCCAGTTGTATATAGCATGCAGATCTTCGAATCGAAATCAAAAAAGTAGAACTAAAAATAGTTTACCAAATGGCATATCGAATACCAGCCGTTTTCACGCCGAATTTAGAATTGGGAAGGTCACGAGGCTTTGAAAGCCCGACCGTGCGATCGAAGCTTAATTCCGGTTTCATCGCCGCGAAAATTCCCGATAAGGCGCTTTATTATCGACAGCTTCAATTGTAAACGCTGATTGCCAGATATACACCGCGCTCTATGGAAAGCGGCTTTTATCTTTGACCGCGTGTTCGCGCGCGTCATCGCGATATTTCAGCATTAATTCCTATATAAATTCGCAACACATCGCATTTTCACACATTTTATTGCATGCCTCAAACGATCGAATAAAGCGCATCAGCTTGCAGACGCTCGTCCGCTTTCGACTAATTTGCAGCTAATATCCGCAGGTACATCGTTTCACATTATACAGCCGCCGTTTATTTATTACACTCGCCGCGATGTAATAAAAAGATACACTGCACTGGCGATGGTTAATTGAGGCCCTACGCTCAGCCTATAACATCCAGAGAATGTAAATCAGACAGGCAGATCCTCGATCGCACGAGCTTCCGGCCGGCGCAAAAAACGGCCCGAAACGAGAAAACCCCATGGATAATCCCCCGGCGAACAAAGCCCGCGTCTTCGATACAGCCGTGACTTTAATTTTTGGTTCTTCCGCGCGTAGCAGCGAGCGCCAAGTGAGAGAAAAAAACGAGAGCGATGCTCGGGCCGCAGACAGGAGTGCGGAGGGCATTATAATACGGGGCGAAGGATAAAAAACAACAAAGGAGTCAAAGAGCGAGGTGCATAAAGGAGAGCTCGCTCGCGCACACAAAATATGAGGCCGGACACCACGGCTGCGCGAGTATTATATATATATATATATATATATATATATATATATATATATATATATGGCGGACCGGATGCTCGGTGGGGGAGGGGAGACCGGAAATAGCCGCCCTCGCGATCGGCGCTGCGGTGGCCTCCAACCACCAGACGCATACGCTGCAATGTAGACTTTCGAAAGACCTCGGAGAGAGCAACCAGTGCGCGCTCGGGCAATTAAGAGCCGGGAAGATACGAGGGTGGGAAAGGTATCCACGCACCTAAGGCGGGGGTGTTCTTTCAGCGGAGAGCTTTATAATTTATTTTTCGATTCTTTCGTGCGATTTTGGAGGATATCTCGATTACTCCGAAGAGGCAAACTTGTGTTGTTCTATCGGAGGAAAAAATGTTTCGAATTTCTACGTATATATAGATAGATATGACTCAAGGTAACATTGATTTAATATCGATTAATCTTGACTTCTAATCAGGCCCGGCTTATCAGTTATTCCGCTTTCGCTACTTTGAATGCGCATTATCGAAAAGTCACGACTAAACACGCGCCGCGAGCAGCGTTATCGTATAGTATTGACAAGATAAAAGGCTCGAGTCGATAATACGAAAAAACACAAAAAAACTCCGGAGCTCTTGCTGAGCATCGCATAAAATAAAGGCTCGCCGGGAGAGGAAAAAATTGTTTGAAAAAGGCCTCCGCGTAGGCTCGCAACGGAACGTAATCGTCCACACGTACGCACACAAGCTGCTTGAATTATAACCATCCGTCTTCGCGGATCCAGTAATTAAAACACAGAAGCAGCTTATACAGCGGCAGCGTCGCAGGCAGAGCCCGAAGAAAAAAGCAAACAAATCATCGTCCCCTGCCGCAGCAGTAAAACCGGTGCCGTTCAGACGCCCCCCTCCCCCCTCCTCCTTCTTCCCGCGCGAAGACGCACACATTCGAGAGTGATGTGCGCGACTTAAAAAGCGCGCGCGCGACAAAGCCGAATCTCGACTTTTAGCCTTTCAACTCGGCAGCGACGGCGAATCGTAAAGCGGCAGCCCAATAAAGCGCTCACGCTATATACCTATATCGTATCCAGAAGCTCCAATTATTTACGGCGTAGTGTGCGGGTTTAACGATACCTGGAATTACTCAGGAGCAGCGCCATACTGGTATACGCGCATAGGGCTATACGGCCGACACGAGTTACGGCGCAGTCTCGAACGAGCAAGCGAGAGCGCAATTCATCAAATAATGGCCGACAGCTGTCGATCTTCTTATACGCGCCGGGAAATCGCGCTCGCGCTCGCGAGCTTGCGAGCGACGACCACCTATAGTTATAACGACGCGGAATATGCAGTATGCCGCCATTCATCTTCCATTCGCGCTCGGGCCTCCTGATCCCGCCGCAGCAACAATGCGCCCGCGGAGACCCTTAATTACAAAAGTCCGCGAGAGCGAGCGGCGCTGCCTGTCCGTAATAATATCTATTATGCGTCACCTTTCTATTTTTTCTCTCGCTCGCTTGGAAGAATAGAGGAGGACTGCAAATCGCTCGCGTGTTCGCTGTTACTGCCGCCGGAGATGTGTTTCGCAACGACGCCGCGGCCGCTGCTGCCGCGGTTGACGAGGCGGTTGATGCTCTAGCTCGCTATTGAAACGGACTGCGGCCTTAGCATTCGCTGGGTTATGGGCCTTTTTTACGCGATAATTCGACACCGACTGCAGCGAGCCTCTAATTGTGCCACCGTTTTACGATTTCACAGTTTTTCCTATTGCATTGCATTGAGTGCGCGCTAGTATAAATAATTAACCGAAAATCACGCGTTACCACCACAAAGGCAGGAGTCGCGCACTGGCTAAAATCAGTTGCAACGCGGTTACTAAAGCTTATACGCAGCGCGAATTTATTCACGATTTCCGCAGCCGGTACATCGCTAGCAGCATACAGCGGTAGCTAGCGTACAATGGCTCTCGAGTATTTTAATTGTTTATCATATTCCCGCGGATGCGCAGAGAGCGAGACAGAAGCAGAGCACTAACTCACTCGGCCCTTTCTTTCCTCCCGGCGGCGGACCTTGAAAACTCTCGCCGCGCGCGGAGCGAAGAAAAAGTCCCGTGCCCGTAATTTATGCGAAGCCCCGCGCGTCTCGGGCTTTCCTCCATACACAGCGAGCGATACACACTCGCCCCTAAAAACCGGGGCGCCGAGCGCGTACACACGCTAACACGCTACACGCACACGCGCACACTCGCGCGCGAACGAGAAATAGCGGTACTCGGGGCCGCTCTGGCTTTTACTTTTTTTTCCCTCCTTCTGCGCGCGAGCTCCACTCTCTTTTTCCTTTTCTGCCTTTTCTTTCTTCCTCCTCCTACTTCTTCGTCGTCTTCCTCCTCGCTCGCGCGCGCGCGGCAGCGAACCCTCGCTTATTTACTCGGGCAGAGCGAGAGCAAGAGAGAGAGGGACGACTCGTTTATTTTTGCCTGTCGCGGGCGCGCGCCCGGGGAAAAAAGAAGCACGCTGCTTCTCCGGGAACGTCGCTCTCGTCTCTCTCTCTCTCTCTCTCTCTCTCTCTCTCTCTCTCTCTCTCTCGCTCTTCTCTCTTTTTTCGCTCTGTTACTCGCCCTTTCTGCTACACACTCGAAATTCGCGATTCGGCGTATTAGCCTCCCTTTCTCTCCGCGTGACGTGCGAGGATGCGATAAATTTCCGGAAATTACGAGGTTATTTAATTTCTCCTTCCCACCGCCGCTCGGCTTGTTTTCTCGACATTATAGGTACGTGCAGCGTTGAGCAACGAGGGACTCGAAATCTCGCCTAGGCATCAATTAGGCGAGCATCTCTCAATTCCAGCGGATTGATCGATGGCCGCTCGGTTCGAGCGGGAAAAACAACCTCGTTCCTCATTGATTACGGCGCGATTTTTCCGCGCGAGTTGAGGGCTGGAAAAGGGGCTCGATTTAGCGATCGTTTAAATTTGCCGGATCGCGCACGTACGGCGGCTGTACGCGCGTAGCCCGTATAAACCGGCGGCTGCTGTACTTTTCAAGGCGAAATTGGTGAATTACGGTAACGAGCGAACTTGCTTTTGAAAGGAGACTGTACCGGCGGCGCGCTACCGTTTCAGGCAGAATTAACACGCGAAAGTTTGACCGGCGAGAGCGCGCGCGCTCCCTCTCTCGCTGTATAGCGGCCAGTGGATCTCAGTCCCTAAGCAGATGCGCCCTGGCTCCGCTGTTTCGCCAATTTTTACAAACAGCGCTGAAGCCCCGAAAACTTTGCGCTCGCGCCGAGGCAGCGATGAAGCGAGCTAGCCCGAACATTTCCAGAATAAACATAAATGTCGAGAGCGGAGAGATTACGCTAAGATAACATATTAAAATGCAAATGGGCCGCGCGCCAAAACTCGTCGATTTGCATTAAAATTGCGTTTGCATGGGAGCGAGCCGAAAGAAAAGTTTGTTCATTTTTTGCGCGTTCGGGGCCAGGCAATTGAGCGCCACTGGCCTCCTCTCTCTCTCTCTCTCTCTCTCTCTCTCTCTCTCTCTCTCTCTCTCTATCTCTCTCTCTCTCTCTCTTATAAGCCAGTGTTCATACAGTCGCCGGAGCCAGGGGAGGACCCGGCGGCGCACAGCGAAGTGGACTGTACTGAAATAATGTACAGTAAGGCGCAAAAGGGCTTAATCGCGCGCCCGGGCGAGAGAAACGGAGCAGACGAATGCAGTGGCAACGAATCTCTCTGTCTGTGCCGCAGGCGGCTAACAATGGTGTGCAAAGGAGATTAACAAACAGAACAGGCTAACGCATAATCGTATTATTTCTAGCTAAGTCGCATTTAAATTAGATAGAAATTCCATTTAACGAAACAATGCCGAGATGATGAGTCACTATCCCGCCGGATTTGAATAAACTGTACGTATACCTATATTCCTGCACGGTCGCTTTAATATTATAAAGTCTAATCCGACATTTTTCCCTTTCTCTCTCTCTCTCTCTCTCTCTCTCTCTCTCTCTCTCTCTCTCTCT
>QLSS01000101.1:284514-297784 GCA_024372645.1 Trichomalopsis sarcophagae
CTCTCTCTCTCTCTCTCTCTCTCTCTCTCTCTCTCTCTCTCTCTCTCGCTCTCTCGCTCTCTCGCAGAGTCCAAGCAGGCTTCCTTCTTCCCCGGCTCTTTCTCTTTTTCCTCGGCGGAAAAAGGCAAGTAGCGATCTCTCTCGCGCCTCGCCAACTTTCAAGAGATGTACCTATATACCCACGCTACTCTGCAGCGCTGAGGGCGTAAAAGTGAAATGCATTTGCATTGTCAAGTGGATGAATTGAATTGCGTCGCGTGAAATTTAATTTTCCCGCATATAACGCCGCCGGTCGCTTCTTCTTCTTCTGCCGGGCCGCGACGGTAGGAAAGGGCAAACGGGAAAGTAATCGCACCGGCCGCCAGCGACGTGCGCGAGTATCGAGTGTCGCGCGCGCTCTGCGTGAAATTTCATCGAAGATCGAGGAGCAGGAGAAAAAACGCATCTCTGCGATTATGCGCACATACACTGCATCGACTGGACGGACAAGAGCAGCGCGTTTATTTACACTCGAGCGATCAGCCAACACCTCTCGGCCTATCGGATTTACATAGCACGCCTCATTTATAACCGGCGGCCTGTAGCTATAGTAGTCGCGCAGTAATATAGAGCGCGCGCTCGTAACTCCGTCAGATAAAAACACGAGCGGGACGGCAGCCTCCTTTTTCCTACGAGCTCGCTCTCGCTATCTCCGCAGATCGAAACGCGCGCTAACTCGAGCGATATTTCCCTCTCCGGAGCGTACCTCGAATTAATCCATCTCCCGATTCGATTGAGCTTTTCTCGCGCGTTGTATGCATTACACGGATACGCGCGCATGAATTGCGACGCTTTTCGCCAACGGATGCGAGGATGAAGAATCGCGTGCGTATGTGCGGCGGCAGCCATGCTCCTGACGTAAGGCTGACGTCACGCGGACAGAGATAGTGCGCGCGCAATGAGCCTTTCCGCGCACGCCTACCAACGGTCTGTAAGCGCGAATTTTTACTTTGTTCGGTATTAATATCAGGATAAGTCCTCGTTTTGTTTAGTCACTTTGTCGGAATGGATTTGAACGGAGAGAACCGGACATATGTCTCTCGATCAAATCCATAACTTCTGGTGACAAGTGACAAGTATCGGCACGATTAAGTGTCCCATTAAGTATTCCAGTCCAATCAGGAGATTAGCGCTTTTTGTAAAGCATACATACGCGCGCGGCTATCTGAATATCGTAAATTCTAACTTATCCCGACACTCCCGGTTATTTAATGACCACATTCCAGAGAAATATCGAGCGCGACATAAACAAGCCCGGCGCATTGTCATAACAAGTCTGCGTGAAAGTGTCCTTTGTTTTTTCCTGTTCTCCTTATCAAAGAGAGAGAGAGAGAGAGAGAGAGAGAGAGAGAGAGAGAGAGAGAGAAAAAGCGACCCTCTCCCGTCCTCACGTTGTTCCTCGCGTCGTCGACTACGAATTTAATATTCGCACGGCTCGTCTCAATAGGTCCTATACTATACGTCACTTTCCCCGCGCGGCGGCCAGTGTACACACAATGCCGCTCTCCGGTGGCTGAAAACGTAAAATATGCAAATCCCGGGGCGTCATCCTAATACAGCAGCGGCAGAAACAGCATCAGCCTGTCTCTCGGAACACGAGAAAGATAGGATTATCGATTACGAGAGAGAGCTATTTGCACGAAAGCTCTCTTCTCCGGCCGAGCCGCTAAACGCTTTTAGCGACCTTTACGTAACGAACGCACAAGTAAGATGAATGCGAGCAGCGCTGCGCGCGCGTCTAGCAGCCTACGTTCGATACTTCAGAGGCTAGACAATGGAAAGCGATACTATAGAGTTCCAGTTAATGCTCTCCTGTGTGCGGCGCGCGGCAAACGATCGAAGCGGCGGCGGCTCCGTTTGCTTGTTATCCCAAATAAACGCTTTTTCCATTTAAACGCTTATATATCAATTCGCATTAGCTTTTTATTGTTATGTAACGCGCGCTGGCGAGAGAGAGAGAGAGAGAGAGAGAGAGAGAGTGAGAGCGACCCACTCGCCTGAAAAATTGGCAGCTGATAAAGCGGAAAGTTTGATGGTGATTCGAGTCGCATTGCATAATAAACACGGAGTGAGAAAAAAGCAGAAAAAAGTATTCTCTATCCAGTGCAAATTCTGTAGAGCGAAAAATAACGCTCGACGAAAGCGGCTGAATCACAATCGCGTCGACGAGTAATTTAATAACTCTTATCTCCGATGTATTTGCATCAAACCGATTTACGCTTGCGTGATCGTCTAATACGTATCGAACCTGCCTGCGCGAGCAACACGCTCGCTCGCGTGTTATCTGCGGGACAATTCAATTTTTCATCGAATCTCTCCGTCTCTTTCCCGCTGTTGCTGCCGGCGCCGCCGCGCACGAAAATACCCAAGACTCTCCCGTGGGATATAGTGCACGCGCTCTCCCATACCGACCAGACAACAAAGGCCAACACGCAGCATCATTACACCCCCGTATAACAGGCACAGCCTACGAATTTCTGCGTTTTCGGAAGCTTTCGTGCTTTGTTTGCTCCGTGTCTATACCTATATCTTTGCCATATTGAATTACGAGAGCGAACATTTTTAAAAACAGAGCCAGGAGATACGAGGCCTCTTTTTTTCTTTGCCCCGTGCTCCGATTCATTTGCATTCGAGACTTTCCATTGCACGCGCACGGTTAATGTGCTACATTATGCGACTGATTCATTGTACCTCGAAAGAAGCTCGTCCTTCAAACGACTGCAAACTTTCCGAGCGATATCGAAAAAGTATGGAGCTTCCGAGGAGAACTTTTATCGAGGTGAAAAATTTCTTTTTTAAACCAATTAATCTCCATCGAAACGCGCGCGAGATGGCTTTCGTGCTCCGGGAATAATAGAGTGAGAGAGGGAGAGGGAGAGAGAGAGAGAGAGAAAGAGAGAGAGAGAGAGAGAGAACGTTAACTGCTATTATCGAATAAATGTTCGAGGCGTGTGTACCGCGCGCGCATTGAAACATCGCGCACAATAAAATGTAAAATCCAATTGCGATTGCTAACGGCACAATGTGATCTAAAATGCTGCGCTAGTTTGATTTCAGCGCTGAGCGAGAGCGATCATAAAATAATTCTGACATTAACATACAAAGGGAACGCCGATTGAATAAATGCGGTTTAATCAATTTAATCGAGGCCAATTCCGCATCTCGGGCGCAGGGGCTAATTAAGCCGAGGAGCGCGCAGGATTGCAAAAGCAAACAAACAAACGTCGCACGCGGTCTGCAACTCCCGACGAGTGAGAGCGTCGAATTTAAGCGTGGGGGTTGCTGTACCTGTGGTTGACCGCCGACAATGGATTGATAAGCCGAGTGGAAGACATGGCCGATCTGCGTGAGGCCCTCGTCCTCCATCTGGAACATGATGTCGGCGCCGGGCGATCCGTTATTGTTGAGATTGTTGTTGTTGATCAGAAGCTTCTCGGTGTTGTCGACGTCGCGCATTATCGTGCCCGGTTGCATGATCCAACACACCCTCGCTCCGGTCCTTCGTTCTCTCGCTGCACTGGGGTATACAGTAAATAGCGCTGCAACTGCTGCTGCACAGTGGGACGGTAGGTTCGTGCAGCTTGTTACCAGTGAGGCGTCGAGGCGATATCAAATCGCGCCGCCGGCCAGCAGCAGCGAGGCCGCGCCTCTCGTCATCTTAGCCTTGTTCCGGAGTCGCGCGAGCCACACATGCGGGGAAGACGCGGAGAACTCGGCTCTCCACAGTCTCTCTATCGGCGCAGGATCTGAACGGCAGGATCGAGCTGCTCAGGGCTCGCCTCGCATCACGTGCGCGCACACTTTTGCCCGAGTATCACTCGCGGCGCCTCCTATACTCCCCCGGACTCGGAGAACTTTCGACACTTGCGGCGGCTCTTTGTTAGAGAAGCCGGCGACGCCTCGGCTCTTCCGGTCCTTGCGACGCTCGCACTTATTCGCGCACTTGCCCGGTTATACTTATATTATATACTCTATACTCGCGCGTTGCTTCAGTGTCCGCAGCTCTCGAACGTCGACGAACTCGCGCTAGGCTTTGGAGGTTAGGGAGCAGCTGCGCCAGTCTCCCATCGAGCGGAGACGGAGAGAGAACGGCGCTGAGCTACAGCGTCCGATGATAAGTAGTGTGTCGCAGTGGCACATGCACGCGCGGGACGCAGAGTTTGTGCAGGCGAATGAAAATTGCACGCGTTCCGCACGGAGAATTAGCGGAGCGGCAACGTACCCCTGGCTCTCGTCGGATGAACGCGACGCGACTGACGCTCCGCAACGAAGGGGAGCGCTGCGCCCCTCCCCACTACCCTAGCCGAGCTCCCTCTCTCTCGCTCCTTCCCCGCCGGCGCCGTTCTCGAGCGCGGCGGCTTTTGCGCGCTCCCACTTTCGCGCAGCGTAGCGCCCCGACAACGCGAGAAACTCCCTCCGCTCTTTTGGCAACACAGACTGAGAGAGATAGAGAGAGAGGGCTACATGTATACAGCACGCGCATCGCTCTGCCGGCGCTGCTCCCGTTTCGTTATTCCCTCTTTCTTCCTCTCCGATTTTTCTCCGCGCGCATTGTGCCGCTCTTTCATTCGCGCGAGCGCTCTGTTTATCTGCCGCTGCTTTTTGCGCGAGGGCCGCCGCCTTTCTTTCGGCGCACAGTTTTTGCGGCTGCTCCGCTCAGAGATGCTTAGTTTTGCCGTAGTAGAGACGGGGGATCGACGGGGGCAAACTGCGATTTCGCCGGAATTTCTTCCTTTTCTCTCCCTCCGCTTATTGTGGCTGGCTCAAAGGAACATCCGCAGCAGAATACCATCAGGAGCTCCGTAGCGTCATTGACATTAAGCGAAAAAGGGCCATCTGTTGCTCGGTGCATTGTACTGAAAATCAGGTGCTTCCGTTGTTTTGGAGGGCTCGGAGCGACTTTTGCAACATATATTTCCCTCGACCTTCCGAAAGCCTTCTGATGCATTTCCAGCTATAGACGCCGCGGGATTCGCAGGCGGCTGTACGGAGATCGCGAGGGGGCGTCCTCGTCTTCCACACACGCACACTTTGCGCTTGCGGCTTCTTCATACTGTGCATGCGGAAAACATCGGTCCACTTGTTGAGTCAAAAATCTCTCTCCGGGGAAAACGGAAGCCGCGGAGCGTTTTGTGTACGCGTACGCAGCGGGTCTGGGGGACTTTTGCGGCTCGGGATTTCGCGGGGACTTTGACCGGAATTCGGATCTGCCTTCCGGAGGGGGTTTCTTCTTTTACTCGCTCGATGTTATTGTGATGTAGGTCGCGGCGCGAGCTCGCTTTTCCTTGTGCGATTGCTCGCGCTATTGGGGTCACCGTGTATCTTATCGACGATGCGTTATCGATCGGTTCGAATTAGCGGGTGGGCGGGCTCCGGGTGTTTGGGGCGTTATGTAATTAGAAGCCAGATCCCTATCTGCGCGATGGGAAATAGAGATCGGCGCTGTGTGCGTGCAATTCTCATACTCACTCAGTTGGAGAGGCTCGCCGCTGCGACTTACCTGAAACAGAGGGGAAAATCTAATTACTCAAGGCGCACCAGGGCTCTTATCCCCGGGAGGTCAGCGAGTCGACGAGATTCAATAAATTCGTCAGGAGCAATTAGCCACGGGAGCGACAAATCGTGCGCGCAACCTCTTTCGCGCGAAAGTGCGGACCGCTCGGCAGCCGGGGAGCGGCGTAAAAATTGAGGCCCGATGCTGCACGGAATCCCGAAGGACGAACGGGATAGGAGCGTGAACGCGGGACAGGTATACGACTCGAGCAATTTCACGGGGAAGCTCTTCCGGCCTCTCTCTCTCTCTCTCTCTCTCTCTCTCTCTCTCTCCCCTACTCGCGCTGATGTGTTGTAGGTACGCTGGAGAGCGCGAGCGCGCGAGGAGCAAGGAGGTGGAGAAGAAGCTGCAGCAGCGGCGGCTCGCTCAGCCTCATTAGCGATAATGATGATGACGATGCCCGTGACTATTACCATTTCTTCGTCGCATTCTTCTTCTCGCTGTAGCGGCCAGCGCGTGCCCGTCTTTACGCTCTTTAGAGCGCAATGCGGAATTACACAGAGATCGAGCGAGCGAGCGAGCGAGAGCCTAGCGGTCTTTGTCCGCCGCGCGCTGACTGGAGCGTATTGGCGAGTGTGCGCGCTCGAGCGCATGGATTATCGCCGCGGGCCGAATTAACGTCCCTCCGGGGACTCCATGGATCACTGTGCGGACCGCTGCAGCAGTGCGCCGGGGATGAGTCTTATTGAGAGCTTGGCCGACGAAATTACATTTGGAGTCGCGTGTACGTGTTGCTGGGCCAACTCTCTCTCTCTCTCTCTCTCTCTCTCTCTCTCTCTCTCTCTCTCTCGTCTTCGTGGATGCGCTTGATCCGTGTGTATATGCGCGTTTGCGCCGGAGCGGTGTCGCCCCCTGTCGCAGCACCGGCTGATATGCATATTTATTAAGTCTTTGATTCTATATTGAGCTTTGGGGAGCTGCGGAGAGGTTAATCATTTTTGGGGAAATTATTATCGAGTCGAGGAGCTGTCTGCGCAGCTTGTAATGGCCCGTGTGTAGATTGTGAAAAGTAATAGCGTTTAGTTGGGATGAGAGATATACTAGACCGCTGTTATCGAATATGGGCGTATATTCATCAAGTATACGCGCGCTATCGTTTCGACTACTTTGCATCGAAACACGATTTTTAGAGGAAATGTTTTTTTCGCGGCGGTTGAGTTACGCTCACACCTGGCGCGTTGACTTTTTCATCGCATTCCCCGCGTGAAAATAACGAACGAAAATGCCGAGTGTCGATCAACAACGTATAATCCGAGGCATCTGCTAAAGTGATAACTCCTCAAACTCGATGTTCGCATAATGAACCGTCATTTATGAAATTGCGCAGGTCCGAAATCGCACTTAATTTTCTCCCTCGCGAGTGTAATTTTGAATTCGTTTTAATTTCCAAGTCAAACTTGACGAAGTGACGGTGCTGTGTACACAGCGCGCGGCGATACACAACGCGTTTTATTAATAGCCGTAATGAGCAGAAGCAAAATTTATTAATTCGCAGCGAGCAAGAGCGCATCTCTTAATTGCCGCGGAGCGTTTCTGCGCCTACAGCAAAAATAGATTAGAATGGCAGTGCAAACATTGCGGCGCTGCTCCGCGCCCGCGATGCATCGGCTATACTCGGAAGTTCGAGAGTAATTTTAGTGTCGTATCCAGCGCGACTTGCCGGAGGTTTATAATTACCTAACCTAACCCAATCTAACCCACTTGGCGAGCGGCGAGCGAGTTCCAGTTTTTCAAGTGGACGACAGGTCCGGCTGTATGGATTCGGCGAGCAAAGAGCCTGCATCATTTCCCTTTTGCTTTTTGTGGATTTTCGGGTGTAGCCTCTTTACTCCTCGTATAAATAATTCACCTGAACGCGATGATAATTCATTATGTAAGGCGAAGCCAGCGCACGACGTTAGATAAAACGCACGCGCGAGATTACGTTGAAACTTGAAAATCGGCGGGAGACGTTAAACGATTAATCGTCTCGTAAACGCGGCGAACTTGAGCTCAGCCGAGCAACGTGTCTGTGTGCGTGTGTGCGCGGCAGCGAAGCGCCGGAAACAGATAGGCAGCGATCGACTACGATTAAAAGTTTAACTGGTGTTTACTCAAGGCTAAATTAACTTAACCGTCGGAGGATGTTTGCGGCCGGGGTAGTACGAAAGCATGACTTTAATGGGTTATTATAGCTCCTTTCGCTGGCTCGCGCGCGCGCGCGATTTTCTTTTTCTCTTTTCTCCGCATATCCTCCATTCCCCGCGAGTTCGTTCGCTCGCGCGACGTATTCTCCGTTTAATTGGATAAATATCCGTTATCTATTTGTACACGCGCGCACGTTTTTCGCTAGGGTGTAACGCGATTTTTTTCCTATTCGAGCGCTCTTCCCGCGCATGCGACGACGATGACCGGTCAACACGCGGAGATAACGCTCGCGGGCCCGGAATCCATATGCACGAAATGTTTTCGTTATTGGAGTTTTGAAATTTTCAATCGGAAATATTTTCCTGCTTTTTACACGGCCGAATTTACGTTCGAATGCACGCGCGCGCCAACGAATATACCCGCCTAGCGTGAAATTTATGCGACTGCGCATTTACAGCTCGCGGCGGCGGCGGTATTCGAGCGAGCCGGCAGCAGGTGATAATAGAGCAAAGTATAAAGTTGGCCAGTAAACAAATAAAAGCCCGTAAATTCAGGCGGAGCGAGCGATCTGCGGCACGCGCATTGTAAATACGCAAGTTGTGCAATTCCGGCGTGAAGTCGAGGAGGACGAGCCAAGCCAATCTCCCCTGCACTTTCGCCAAAATGATTTACAAACCTGACGGCCCGACGAGAGAGACGGATTTACAGCCACTGAGATCGACAGCTCTCCTCCGACGAACGAATGGAGTAGGTCCAGATGCGAGCGAGATAATACGCCTCCGTTCGACGGTCAGGTGAAAAGACCGGGGGCGGCACAATGAGCGCTGGTGCCGGACACTAAAATCATCAAGTGCTTTCGAGATTTACAGCGAGCCAAATTAAAAGGGGCCTCAATGCAGCGGGACAATGCTCCCACCAGCACGCGCGTACACAGGCACGGTTGTACCTGCAGTACTGCCTCGCACTCCCCTCGTGATATTATTGCACTTGCGCGCACACCTCTCCGGCGGGCCGCTTTCTTTCTTCGTCCTCATCGTTCGTGATTCCGCTGAATGGCGAGGAGCTCTCGCGCAGGAAAATCTCGCGACAAAAGGAGCCCCTTTCTCTCTCTCTCTCTTTTTTTTACTCCCCGAGTTGTATGAAGACAGTTGGCAGGGTGAGATTGGAGAGAGAGAGAGAGAGAGAGAGAGAGAGAGTATGGAGCTGGGAGGAAAAAATTGTCTCGGGGCGGATGAGAAACAAGTCTTCGATATTCAGAGGACTATTGCAAGCAGCGGCGGCAGCCTCGCGACGACGTGCTCTCATTGTGTGGGTGTGTACCGTATAGAGCGGAGGGGATGATTTATTTCGGGGTCGATCGATATTTGCGCATCTGTGGAGGAAGAAATTTAGCGTCTCTTTGAGATCCCGCGGGTTGAGTTCATAGTAGCCTCCGCATCAGTGTGCCGGCATTTTTCTCACATTTCGATTTTCTCTACAGAATGTAGCGCCAAGATCATGTAATAACCCCGGCGTGGTCGACAAAGAAGTAAAGCATCTTCTGTAGCTACTCAAGAGGATACAGATTATACCCTCGGGGTAGCAAAGGCGAAAACCTCGTTTCAATCCAGCGACAATTAAATAGCACTTGTGCACATCATTCTACGCAAGCGAGCCGCTCGAAAGTGAATAACAATGGGTCAATGCCTCGGAGACTCTCTTCGGGTTTGTACACGGCGCATTAGCATATACGCGCATAGAGAGCGAGAGAAAGAGGCATTGCGAATCTTCTGAGCGCAAAGCCGCATATAATATCAAAAGGGAGCTGCCTGGCTCTCGACTCCTCGGGGACGCGCGCAAGATCGATCGGGCTTCTTGTTCTCTGTTCTCCCATTAGTTCACCCCAGAGCGAGAGAGAGAGAGAGAGAGAGAGAGAGAGAGAGAGAGAGAGAGAGAGAAAGCGAGGCTAGACGACGAGGCCGGTCAATGGACAAGAAAACCAACTCCCATGCGTCATATATACTGATTTTCTCTATTGTGCGCGATTATGTTCCGAGCGGCTCGTTCATCATTCGCTATGTGTACCGCGGGAGGAAGATTTATCCCGCCGCTGATGGCGAGAGTCTCGCGTGTGGTTTTCGATCTTCTCGATATTTTATAATGCGCGGAGCAGATGCGCACTGAGACAGCCGAAAAGACGCCCACCGCGGCCGACGGAAGCGCGCATGCATCTCTGATGATCGATGTGCTGCACGAACCCATTGTCGAGTGTGGCGTAACGACGATTAACAACGAAATTTCGATTCCAATAAGTCCACGCCGCAGCCTGCAAGCTCTGATGTCGCGGCGAAGAGACGGGGCGCTCCGTCTTCCAGAGCAGCTCACGCCTCCAAAAATAGATCCGGGAAAATCCTTGAGCCGCCGAGAGATATGTACGCCGAAGAGGCGCCTCCTCCTCCGCACGCGCGTCGCACATAGTCGATGACCCGATTTCTTCGGTACGTCGTATACGCGCGCGTTTGCGCGGATGACCGGCTCGAGTATGTCTAACTCTGACTTCGGGTGGGGTGGCTCCGGTTGAGAAGAATAGCGCTCGAATTTGTAGTTTTTTTTAAAATTATGCAGATACTTCGATTCTCAAATCTTTGCTCACGAAAGCAATGCGTTACACAAGACCAGTCGCAAAAAAGCTTTATTTTGGCGCAATATCATCAGCCATTCGAGGAAGACCGATAAGCACCATTGTAATGATACACCACGTGATAATCTTTATTCGCGCATAAATGCTGGGATACAATCAAGGGCAAGTCTATTTCCAGTGCGCTAGCTACCGCGTAGCAGATCAAACATACGAGATCTCGCCGCTACAGAAATATTCACAAAAAGCCGCGAGCATGTATTTTTCTCGGCGCAAAACTGTACAAGGCAAACGCTTGAGTATGTGTGCGTGTGTACGATACACGCCGAGCAGCGGCGGAGCAAAAAGCGAAGCTTCGTAACGACGAGCTGCTGCTGCTGCTGCTGCTGCTCGCGCGCGCGAGTCGTTTCGTCATTGGACTAACTCACGGATAATTAGGTAACCTCGCTCGACCAACTGTGTAAACTCGAGCGCCGACGACGACGCGGCGGTAGAAAAAGCAGCGCGCAGGTATGTATACATAGCGTAGGTATCTCCAACACAGGCAGCTCGCAAAAGAGCTTCGTGATGAAAAGCGAGCTGAACGATCCGAGGGGGCAGCAAGCTTCGCGCAACACGTGTACGCGCGTTATACGAGCGGCAGAAGAAGAAAAGTGCGTGCAAGAGAGAGAGAGAGAGAGAGAGAGAGAGAGAGAGAGAGAGAGAGAGAGAGAGAGAAATCGAAATAAGCCGCCGTCGCCGCCGCTGAAGCTCAGAGTCGTTGACCCGAAGTTTATACGCACACACGCTGATGCCGCCGCTGCCGTTGGCTTTGTCGCGGGCGCGGGAAAAAGATGCGGATATAATATGCGACTTTAGCCGCGGTGGCGACGCCTCGACTATGTGTGCGTCGAGCTGGGAAGGAGTTCACGAAATAAAAAAATAAAATAAATGACTAGTAGCCCAAAAGCTTGCGAATTTAAAGTACAGAGATGCGAGGACCGGGGTAAAACAGTCAATACAGCCAGCCACCCGGAGAAACTCGGTATAATCCTCTTCTAATTTCCAAGACAAAGAGAAAAGCAGGCGGCGGAGCAGCAAAGAGGCAACGCGGAGGCAAGATCCTGCTAGGTGGCGCACTTTGTCGGACCTTCGGAGAGTGTGAGCGAGAGGAGGTCGACTATAACTGTATACACGCGGGGGAGAGAGGTCGGTTTCCACCCTGGAACACATTAACTGCAGGGCGGCGGCGGCGGCGGCGGCGGCAGTGGGAGGGGAAAACGGCGAGCTACTCCACTGGCGTAACTAAATCGAAAGGGAAAACGCGGCCGAGAGAGACAGAGAGAGAGAGAGAGAAGAAGGAAGAGGAGCGAGTCGCGCGTCTTTAGCCCTGGGAACACTTAATCTGCCCTGCCGATCTCGCTTCGCGAGGAGCGGCTTACGCGCCAGGGCTGTATTTTCATTCGATCTGCTCTTTCTCTCTTACTTTGCTCACTTACTTACTTACTTACTGCAGAGCATAGGCTGGGGCGAAAAAGACGACGGGAGAGATTCAATTTCCCCGGCCTAATTGTTTTCCGGATGTGAATATGACTCGCAGGATTTCGGCGCTTCGCTTTCTTTCCTCGATATCCGTCGATAATTTTTCATCGAAGATTCTCGGAGCGCGATGGATTTAAAAAACCTCACGGTATGAGGAGAGCGGGCCGGTGGCGATCGGGAGCAGGTGCTGGCGCAATTTTTGACACCCAACACCAACCTTGATTTAAGGTCGTTCGAGTACGCAGCCGTCCCTCTCGTTCGATCGCCTTACACAGAACTCTCGCGCGGTTATTAATGCCAATTAAAGAATCGCAACGCGCGAGCGTCGTAAAACGCTGATTGAATTTCGGCCGCACGAAAAATCGCGCAGCGATATTAATTTTTCGGTCTCCCGTGCACTCTCCTGCGCTCGTGTTCTGCCCCCGCGGAAGAAAAATGAAGCGTTTAAGCGTGAGAGAGAGAGAGAGAGAGAGAGAGAGAGAGGAGGAAGGAAGCCGCGGAGCACACGGCCTCTCGAGATGCGTCTCCCAAATACGGAGTCCTCCTTTCGCTTCCATTTTAGGCTGACGCTCGATACTGTTCGATACTCGCGTCCAGGCGCGCGTATAGCTCCTTCTCCTTCCCTCCCAGCGTCGACTGAACCGAGTCGTTTGCGCCGCGGGTACACAAAGAGCGTTTGTCGATGCAGTTAGCCGCCGCTACTGCTGCCGCTGCGCACTCCGGATTTGTTAGCCGGCGATCTATATTTGGCCGTGTATAGCTAGCGTCAATCCGGCAGCGCTAACTCGCGGCTTTCAGATGCACCTAAATTGCGAGGAGTTTGCCGCGGCTAATCGAGGCAAGCAGCGGCTAACACTCGATAGCATTTCGGACTTTTGAGCGCACAGTTGCGTGTATTGTGAGAAGAGTACGCGCTTCTGGGAGCTTGCTATTTGTATAATAACTCTATAGAATCGGCGGAGCGATCGAGGCTTTTCATCATTTCTTTCCGGGAAGCAGAGAACTCGCCCCGATGATTACAGAGCTCGCGAGCGAATCGCTCAATTATATTCATCTTGGACTCTCGAGCTAGCACATTATGATACAGAGTCGATTAAAAAGACGGAAATTCATCAGAATCCCCCAAACAAAGGAAAGCAGCTCTCACGATTGACCTGTTCCCCGGGCCAGCACCCTCCGAAAAGCGATACAATCATTCTCCACTACGCTGGTAATTAAGAATTTCCCAATCGAATGATGTAGCATCGGCTCTCTCTCTTTCTCTCTCTCGGATGCTGCGTGACGCCGTTACGATCCTTGGCAATACGAGCCAATCGCGTGCGCCTCCGTCATTTGTTGCCGCGTACAGGGGGGCGGCCCGCAGGTAGAGAGAGAGAGAGAGAGAGAGAGAGAGAGAGAGAGAGAGAGAGAGA
>QLSS01000101.1:297794-308704 GCA_024372645.1 Trichomalopsis sarcophagae
AGAGAGAGAGAGAGAGAGAGAGAGAGAGAGAGAGAGAGAGAGAGAGATATGTAATCGAAAAGCGCGTGTGCGCGCGGCTAAACGTCGAAAAATCGATGATTAATTCGCCGGGAGATGCCGATTTTACGTGTCTGATGAAGAGAGTGAGAGGAGGAGGGAGGGGGACGAGAGAGAGAGAGATGTGAAAAGCCCTGCCTTTGTACCGGGCTGTTAATTATACCGCGGGAATTCAGTTGTATCTAATAGACATCACGAGCGCGTTCCCTCTCGGATTAATTAAGACTTTTTCCTCGCTTGGCCGCACGGGCTATTATTATCGCGAGAGCTATACGCAGTCGATACGCACGCCCGCTGGGATTATTGCCACTTATTAATTTCCCTGTTCAGTCTTCGCCGCGATGCGCGATTGCGCGATGGAAATTAAAATCATACGATACAATTTGTACGAGAGAAAGCCCGTTGTTCATGACTGTGAAGCTACAACGCGATCACGTATACAAACTGTCCATCAAAGGCTTATAAGACGGCGCGCAAAAAGTGTAGCGCAGGACCCCTTCCCGGCCGCGATAGCGAGAAGATCCGAATTGAATAGGCTCAAACAATGCAGCGTTGCCCCCCACCTCGAGCGAGAGCCGAATCACTTAATTTATCTATCGTGAATAATCACGCCGCATAACTGACACGAATTAAAGGAGAAGCGGAAAAAAGACAGCGCGGGGAGAAAAGAAGAGCGGAAAGCGACATATCCATCCCTCACCCCCGGGGCGAGCGGGAGAGGCAAACTGTTTGCACGTCTCGTCAAGCGTCGCTCGAGTGTTAGGCTAAGCTAATTTCGAAAAGCCTCCGGTCGTCGCCGTCCTCGTCGTCGTGGTGCGGTGCGCCCCGGCACGGGGGGTTGAAAGCTGCGGAAATCCGCACGTAGTTACGCCACTGCGAGCGAGCGAGAGAGAGAGAGGGCGCGTGCAGTTAGCGTGGGGTGGCTTCTGCTCCGCTATACAGGGGGTGCTTTGGGGTGAGATTTAGTACCGACCTCCGCCGCTTAGTCTACCTACCCTACATGTACTCGGCGCGCGGCTATACCTATATCTCTCTCTGCGCCGTAGTGATGCGAATGGGAGAAAGACGGAGCAAGAGAGAGAGAGAGAGAGAGAGAGAGAGAGAGAGAGAGAGAGAGAGGAAAGCAGCTTGCGCCCGCGCAACGAGAGCAGACGCAAGTGCGACGTCGTGGTTATTCCGAGAGATAAATGCCGAATATTCAATTCATCAAGATTCCGACGTTACATTTTTTCCCCGTCAACGAAAGCATGCTGAAGTGCGTTCCAACGACCCCACCCGTTGGCAGAAGAAGCACATAAACCAAAACGGCCTAGATGTGCTGGCTGTAGCTTCGAGGAAACTAGCTACCGAAATACGCGCGCGTCTACGCGATAAACTCGGCGCTTTCTTGAAAAGTGTTTAAAAACCGACTACACCGACGCGCCGTGGAGCAGCAGCAGCAGCAGCAGCACAAGACGAGCCCGAACTTACTAAAGAAATAATTCAAGCACGATTCCGCGCGACTCTTCCCGGAACGCCCGTCTTTTTGTCCGCGCTCGCGCTCTCTTTAACGGCTCTGTAGCTTTTCAAAATAATCCAAGGGTTACAATGAACGGGTTCCTCCGCTGCGCGCTTCGCCGAACGTCTCGCGGAATAATGGACTGTTCGATGCTTTTTCTCGCCCTCGACGAGAGGAGTTTTTTTCGCCAACTAGCTACTCCGCGCGAAGATGCACCAGCTAAATATTTTATTAAAGGAAGAGGGCGCGCCTGGCGCGAAAAAAGATCTAAACACGGGGAGAATGGATTTTTAAGGAGAAAACGAGAGGAAGAAAGCGCGCTGGCGGTAAAAAAACTATTCCCGGGGGTTAGCCGGAGCTATAGAGCGCTAGAAGACGGCAGGGTGATTTCGCCACGCTCGAGCAGAGGGTCAGGGGAGGAGCAGAGTCAAGTGAACTCGAGGACGGCGGCTCCTTTCATCCCGCGCGACTTCAAAAGGCACTGGGAAATCCTCGAAAAGCGCGCTCGGATCCGCTCCGCCATATGCCGCGCGTACACGCCGCAACTATATTCTCGACTTTTCCCTCCTCCGCCGATGATAAAATTCTAATCGCTGCTTCGGCGGTGCGTTTAAAGGATCGGCCTACCGCCGCGTCGATACATCCTCGTGACGCATTATCGAGAGGCGGTTCGAAAGGGAGAAGAGGAGATCACGGCGACTCGTTCCCGTTGTTTTCTCTACTAGAAATGCAATTTACGCGCGACGCGTCTTCGTTCTAGAGCGGATTTCAATGGTCGGCGGGGTCGATGCAGCAAGGATCAAAGCGACGCGGCAGCCCTTTGGATCGCAACCCTTCCGCGCTGCCTGCAAAGCGATAAACTCTGTTTGCTTTGCATTAAGACGAGTGCATGCGAAAAATCCCTTGATCAGGTTTGATTCGCGCAAATAGCCTTGAAAAACGGGGCGGTCTTACGGGCGATTAGGAATTGCGAATTGGGAAGACGCGCATCGGTCTGTGCAAACATAAGCTGCTTTATTTATGCGACGACGCGAAAATCCTTTCCAGTCTCTTTCGGACTGATGCGATGAACCGCCGTGAAAACAGTTGAACGGCGATCGAAATCCAGTAGGGCAAAAGTGCGAAAAAAGTGGCACCGCAAGTTCAAAGAGCTTTTTATAAGACCGCGCGCGCGACAAAAGAGGGTTGAATCAACAAAGCTCGAGCGGGCGGCGGCTAAATCGTCGTCCCGCGCACCCTGGCAGCTCGGCAACATCCCTTAAGTACACACTGAAATAGATAATGTAAGCTCTCTCTCGCTCGCGTACGGCGTATATAAGGTCTGTTTGCTCTGGGGCCCGGTCTGTACACACTCCGCCCGCCGCCGCCGCCGTCGCCGCCGCAGCGGCTTTCCCGATGAATTTTCGAGCGCGCGTATATACGTATAATACGTACGGCTTCATCGTCGCGCTCCATTTCCAGCTTCTCCTCTTCTCGTCGACGTAATCGTCCGCGCATCGCGGGGGATTCAGTCTTTTCCACTGTGCTTGTTTGTGTGTGTACCCTGGGCTGTGCACACTGCATGATATACACGTAGAGCAGGGCGTATATAATAGAGCGCTGCAGAGCGGCGTTATTCAACGGGCGATCAGTGCCCGCGACATCTCGGCTCGTCCGCGTGATGGAAATCTTGATTGACTATTCGACGTGTACACGTGTAGCCGTCGAATCGCCGGAGTCGATTATTTTTGACAACGTCGGCCGGCTCTCCGCACACGTACACTGCGGCAGTTTCAAGGCTATAAAACTGGACCGGGAGGCAGCGTCGACCGTTTAATTGTCGCCCGGCGGATAGCTGATCGGTTTTTTCGTCGCTGCTCCTGCTCCTGCGGCTGATGCGTTTTCATCTTGCCATATAACGCGAGCAGTCAAGTGCTCGTCAGAGTTCGCCGATTGCTGCGAGGCAAGTGGCAGAGGCATATTACAGTCGGTAGAATTTGAATTGCGCTCGAGCCAATCATTCAAATATAGGATCGCGCAGTCTTGGCAGTGCAAACGGCTTACAAGGCGGAAATCGTAAAAGGATGCCTCGCCGTTCCTCGCAGTCGACTTCCTCGAGCATAATTTTTCACTTAAAATTCCTGCCCCCGACAGATTTCGACCGCTCGCATTTCCCCGATACGCCCCGTTTGCTCCGGCGAAGAGAGAGAGAGAGAGAGAGTCATTATATCATGGACTCGCGGAGGAGAGCAGAGTACGGCGAGGATCGCATCGGCGGTGGCGGCGGCGGCGGCAGCGGCGGCGAGGGGAGCCGGCCAGGCGCTAATCGATACAGAAGGGATAAAAGTGCGAGATCCGAAATTTCACAGGCCGCCGGGCCGCAAATGAAGCGTCGCTCGCGATCTACTAGCGGTCCACCCTTTAACTACAGACCCCCGGCAAGTCATCCCCTGCTCCGCAGCGCGCGGAGAGCGAGATACAAACAGCTCCCGAAAGTGGAGAGATATATCCGCCGCCGCCGCGTGTGGAGCGTGAAAGAGAGAGCGGGCTCCATTTCACGAGCGAATGCCCGCGCGCGAGGCGGCGCCGGTTATACCTACCGTACACAGCTCTCCACCCTCGATTAATATACAGGCGGGCATGTTCGAAATCCCTCTCCTCGAATATATCTCGCGATCGAGCGCAGTCCCCGCGTGTGCGTGCGCGCGTACGCCTGTACCTACGCTATACATAACGGGCCGAGGGGCTGCACGGCCTCCTGCACATTCGAGTGTCAGGTACGCGAATGCGATTCGCTACGCGGCTAATATATAGCGGGAGAGGGAGAGAGAGAGAGAGAGAGAGAGAGAGAGAGAGAGAGAGAGAGAGAGAGAGAGAGAGAGGGAGCTGTTTACATGTGTCCTCCTCCCACCGCCGGACAGTTCTCTAGGCCCGCGGCTGTTTGTTTCGCGCTACAGATGCACGCAATGTGTGCGTGGCAGCGCGTGAATTCTACGGCGTCGCCGCTAAATTTGCTGGGGATTTTCCCCTTCGGGGGAGCCAAGTTGCAGCGACGAATTTACGTAAGCGTTTCTCGCGATTCGAAACGTTGTCGTTGTCCCGAGGAGATAAACGTTGCACAACGCGAGCGCCAAAAATACCGTTTATCCCGTGCTCGGGGAGCGGATAAAAACGATTACGCAACATTACGGGCCGCCGCGCAAGGAGCTTACGCGAGACCAAATGTGAAAAGCACACAAAGCCACGTGCCGCCGCCGCCGAGCTGCACATTGTTATGCCTTTTTTCCGAGGACTTTTCTCCGCGAAAATATAATTCGAGCCCTGTCTCGAGTGTGTCGATTATGCGCGCCGAGCAAGATCAACACTCGGACGGACGTGTGCGCGACGATTTACATAAGACCGCGTGAATCATGCGCGAGCGTGTGCGAAAGCGAGGTTCGTTATTTTATTAGCTCAACTGGTGATTCAGGGCAGAGAGGCTTTTTTCGGGACAGAGAGACTGAGAAACGCCTGAGCGGCTCGGGCTTTTTATGGGAAATTCTTCTCGGAAGTGTTGTTTCATATGCCCCCTTGCGATTAGCCGAGTTGTGTCATCTAATAACCGGTGGGAGGGTGTGCGCCATTAGCTGGTATACATGCAGTGTGTTTTCGTTTCGGAGCTCTACAGTGTGGGAATTTATTTTTTTAGCTTTTCCTATATGTTATATTCAGTACTGTGGATATGCGAAATAAGTCCATCACTTTTTGAGTTTTCGATCTTGTTTAAGCGTAAACAATAAGTATTACTCGTTGGCTGCTGATTTGCAAACGAAATATTATCTCTTATATTCAATCTAGGATGAATAAAATAAACCACAACCGCATACAAAGTAGTGTGCCCTGCAGCTTTGGAGCAACGTTTTGGCAACGTATGTCAATTCTCGAATAATGACTTTATCTCATTTTGTTCCGCCGTCACGGAATCGATAACGTTTTTGCAAAACCTTGTTTTATCCAGATAGCACTTATGGCGCATCAGCATCGGCGAGATCTCAAAAGCAGATGCATTAAACTTTTCAGCGCTGGCACGAGATTAGAGGAGCAAAAAAAGGGAAAAAAATCGCACGCAACGCACCCCCCCCCCCCCCGAACGCGCATAACGTGATCCAGCCCGATTCACCAAGCGGAGTATACAGATACAGACGAGTAGTTTACACAAACGCGAGAGCGGACCACTTGAGCGGCTCGCGAAGGGCGGAAGACACGCCAGCCATGCGAAGAATCCGAGAAACTCGGGCACACGATCGTCCCTCGCCCTTCGTTCCCTGCATTCTAGGCCGAGTCTTCCATCCCTCGCGTGCGATATGCATTATTTTCGCAAATCTCCTAGAGATTATATAATACTGTATTCATGCGCGCGAGGCGCGAAATAATGAGTTTTGAATCCGCCCGGGCTGAACAATACGCTGCACTATATAGGTACATAGGAGGGAGGCAGAATTAAAGGGTTGAAGAAGGGGGTGTAATAAGCAGTGACACAACAATGCTCGATCGGGCGAATATACAATATACATAGATTGCGCGCGCGAGCATAGTGTACCTGCGCGCATAAAGCGACAGCCGCGGGAGAGAAAGAGAAGTACGAGAGCATACAGCATGCATAGACGAGGGCCGAGTCTCTTTTTATTATCGGCGATTCATATGTTAATTGGCTCAAGGCTCGTCGGCGTCGTTAATCCCCAATGAAAGCAATATCCCCGTGAACATCGCGAAGTACCCTCTCGAGTCCCTCCTCTCTCGCGCGTATACGTATATGTATATATATGTGTGTGTGTGTGTGTGTGTGTGTGCGCGCGCGCGCGCGTGTATGGTATATATACGTATAGGCCACGTGACCTCCGCGCGCGGGGGAGAGCAACCCAGCTATGTGCCAACGATGCTCTGTGCACAGCCGAGTGGAAATGGCCGCACTCGAGAATTCGAGCCGGTTTAAGGTAATAGATTAATTGTGTCGTGGTTTAAGCGCTATAATGTGCGAAGTAGGGTGAAAGAGAGCGAGCGAGATCGTCAAAGCATAGAAATTCAATGATCCATGGAATGGGCCGTATGCCGTGTGCCGCAGCGCCCATTTTCGGCTCTCTCTCCCGCTCGCGACGACGTTGAAAATTGCTTTTCGACCGATAGCTATCTCTCCCCCCAGTCGTTTGTTTGCTGCTGCTGGCCTGTATGGCGAGCCGATCTTTCGCCGCAACTGTCATTTGTTTTGCTTAGCGCGCCGCATTGTTTGGCCTGCGTGCGAGCGCAAGAGCGTCGTATTTGCGGGGAATCGTCGTTTTGTCGACGCCAAACGACGGAAAGGATCGAATTAAGCGAGCGCGACTGTTGGAATGCAATTTACAGATCGACCAAGCTCGTTTGAATGAGTTTCCCCAACAGGGCATGTTTTGATTTCAATACATGTGTACAAGTGACCAATGGCCCGAACGCGAGTCCGCTGTGTTTATAGCACACAATATAAGGCAGTATTAGTCTGACTCTCGGAACGAGACGAGCTCACAAGCAGACGCCAGCAGGTGATCTAGTAGGTTGAGCTTTGGCAAATCGAAGGCCGATTGATCTGATAGCGTTACTCCTAATCGACAATATACTCTTGCAGCATGAGAAGTCAAGATGAACCAAGAACACGCTTCCACGAAAGCTCGAGTTGTCGAGTTCAAGTACAACTGGAGCATCGAGAACTTCAGCTTCTTTTCGGCAGAGCCAGGCGTCCCGGTGATGTCGCTGCCCTTCGCCATCCCCGGAACTGAGTCCAATTGGTGCTTCAAACTCTACCCCGGAGGCATAAGCCCCGAGTCGGACGGTCACGTCTCGGTGTTCCTCAAATTGTTGAAACCAAAGACGCCGGAGGTCGTGGCCAAGTTCAAACTGTACCTCGAGAAAAACAACAATTTCGTCGGCGATAGTTTGGAAACAGGGGTCCACAATTTCTCGCAGGAGGAGTACGGTTTTACGAAAGTCATCAAACGGGACGTCCTCGTGCAGCGCAAGAGCGGCCTGCTTCTGGACGACAATCTCGTCATCATCTGCGAGATCATGCTGAGCTTGGGCTTGATCGACAACCGCTTCGACAACCAAGTTTCAATCAGCCGTCACGCGAACAAGTGTCGAGCCAACTTCGTCAACCACATGTACGACATCTATCTCAAGCAGCTGTTCGCCGACGTTACGCTGCTGGTCGACGGCAAGGAATTTTTGGCTCACAAGGCAATCCTCGCGGGGAGAAGCCCGCTCTTCGCCGACTTCTTCATCAACAACCCAACCAAGACTGAGTTCGAACTCGACGACATCGACTGCGACGTGATGGAGGAGGTGCTGCGATACTTGTACTCGGGGAAAGTCCTCGTGAATAACTTTGTGATGGCGATAAAGATCTTTGAGGCCGCGAACGTGTACATGTTTTGCGATTACAATTTGGAGAGGGTCTGCGAGGCGCTACTGATCGCTGAAATAGATGCTTCCAACGCTGCGGATCTACTGATATTCGCCGACAACAGTCTCGAGAATTTGCAGCAGGCAGCGATCAAGTACATTATCGGCAATTGTGGGGAGGTGATGAGTACGCAGAAGTACAAGGATTTCGAAGCTCTTTTGCGCAGTGCTGCCTCATCAGAGCACGCGTGTTTCGTGAATTGGGTGTCTCGGAGTGAACTGTGATATTTGAATTTTTAGTCTTGCGCGGAAGTTTCATCGTGCGTGAAGAACCGTTATTTTACCGCAACGACCAGTTTTATTTTTTACAATGCGAATGCTCTTACTTTTTTAGATAAATTGATGCCGCACCAACAAAACCCAGCAGCAGTCTTCACTCCACAAACCCAGCGCACTCTCATCCTCGCGCAACTTGTTTACGGACTGCCGCTAATTGTGCGAAAGTCCGGTCGACGACGCAATGTAGCCCTTATATCAGAGTCGCAACGCGGCAAAGGCATAGCGCTGACTTATCGGCCGAGTCGATCGCCCGCCGGCCGGTGCAGGCTTGATTAAAGGCCCGGAGCGGCGGCGACGCGCAATTTTTCTTCCCTCCCGTGCTCGCATATTTATGCGCGCTCGCAATTAGAGGAGGCTCGCGTCGGGCGCGAATTACTCCGATGGCAATTATACGAGTGCGCGCGCGACCCAATTAAGCGATCGCGGCGCGGACTGCGTCAGGAGCCGGGAGGCTCAGTTGCGACGCGCGTTATTCGTTGCGTTAATCCCTGCGCATCGAAGCGCGCGGGGAGCACTTAATATACACAATTCGGCCGCGAAACACGAAACAATATTCGCAGAATATTCGGGGGATTAGTTGCGGGTGCAACTGCGACGAATTTCAGCGGGTGCTGCATATCGGCTCGCTAAATCATCGCGCTGAATTCGGTCGGTTAAAATTGCTCGACTAATTTCCGCGAAAGAAACGCTCACGTATAAACAACGCAACGACGGGCTATAGCGTGTATCCAGGAGGTAGCGAGAAAATGAGCGGCGACAGGCAAATAGCAGAGTGCGAAGAGATAGAGAGAGAGAGAGAGAGAGAGAAAGAGAGAGAGCCGCGGCGCGTGTCGGAGAGCAGAGGTGGGGAAAAGCACACGGCGCGTCGGCTCGTATGTACAGGGCAAATAAGAAGGCAAACAAGAGTGGGTGGCGGCTCGCGGCGCCGGAGGAGCGAAAGAAGTGGACAGGGAGAGAGCGAGTAGAGAGCAGAGTGCATGCGCGCGATCTGGCTTGGCAATGAGCTGAGCGCTCGCTCGCTCGCGCAGACTGTGTACTAACGACAGCAACAGGTGTTCGTCAACGAGCGAATTGCCGCGTCTCTAGGTGAGCGCAGCCGCCAGTCGCGCACGCGATTCCCTGCCCGCGGTGTAATTGATTTGTCGTCGACGAGCGCCGAAAGCAAACGACCGCGACGACGGAGCGAGACGTGCGCTGCAGGCCGCTGGCGAGTCTGCTGGCACTGACTTGCGCCCGATATATGAAGCGCTTCTGTACAACTGACCACTGTCGTCGGATTTGTTCCTGAATTTCCTATTCGCAGATTTCGAGAGATTGCGTTCAAGTGGCCACGAAAATTCCTTTCACACAGGCAGTTAAGGGGGTAGTAAGGAAGAAGCGTAACTCAATTAAGACCTCCTCGCCGAAACTGCATTCCAAAGTGAAAGCATGGCCCGGCAAAAAATCACAACGAAGGGCGAAGACGTTTTTTGATGATTAATGGTTGCAGCGTCGATTCCCGAAAATTACATAAAAGAGCGAAAAGTCCCTTTCGTTTCAGCGGCGAGTGCGCGCCAACGTCGCACTTTTACGACGTCGCGGCTTCCTCTCTATACAGTATACACGGGTTACGAGCATAGCACCTTTCATTAGCGGGCCAATGCGAAAAGTGTGCGATTAAATAAATGATACGCTTCTCCGGGCTCCGGTGCGCTGTACCTTCCGCGTGCTTTTAATGTAACAAAGAAAGAAGGGAGCCCGTGAAAAGACGAGCGGGCTAATTCTCGGTTTCGAGTCGCCGTATGTCCCTCGCAACTTTTGGAATAACCGGATTTCTTATTTTTTTTTTTTCAAATTAATTTTTATAAAGTAACACAAACTCTTTTCGTCGAGCTTACTTTAGAAAATACCGCTTTTCAGAACAGCGCAGAAAAAAGTATAGCGTTTTTAGAAACCCTCCGACGAGACTCGTAAAAAAGGCGCACTCTTCCAAACGAGCCCGAACCAGACCACCGACACCCATAGAATGCGAAGGAGAATTACGCATTCAGAAACTAGTTCACCGCGGTCCGTTCTCTTCTCACCTCGCCCCTGAATAGCGGCGGAGTCGCGTGCAGCAACCGGCTACTGAACCTAAGGACGGGCGAGCTCGTCTATACTAGCCCTGAAAATCGAAAAGTGCAGCGCAGCCAGCCCATTCAGCAGGCTCCTCTATATACAGCCGCGAAACTAGTTAGAGGAGCTGTTTACGCGGAGAGGCCGAATAGCTTGACTATACTGGTCCGTCGATGATAAAGCGAGTTGGAGCGAGAGAAGAAGCAACAGGAAAAGATAGACTGACGCGTGCGCGCGAATCGACAAAGAAGACGCAGCGGCTAAAAGAAGGGGGGTAGAAAGGCCCGACGAGAACACTGGCCCCGATCTCTTTCGCGAGCAGGTTGCAGCAGGCCGCATTGTGTTTAGCGGCGGCTTTTCTCTCTCAGTCTCTCCCTCGCATTGTCCGAATCTCGCGATCGCGGTCCATCCGGGCGCTCGTCTTACCGCGGTCATATACAATATACATATATAGCAATGTGGGCTGGCCGTCTCGCTGACTCTCTCTCCTCTCTCTCTCTCTCTCTCTCTCTCTCTCTCTCTCTCTCTCTCTCTC
>QLSS01000101.1:314019-387828 GCA_024372645.1 Trichomalopsis sarcophagae
AGAGAGAGAGAGAGAGAGAGAGAGAGAGAGAGAGAGAGAGAGAGAGAAAGACCCACTAGCGGGGATTAGAAGTGGGTGCCAGGAAGAGCCAAGTAGCGGAAGGGAAAATTTAGACGCATGGGAAAATGAGCCGCGAGCGGGAGTCCCGGCGCGCTTCAGGCACATTGCTCCGCAGACTCCGTCGCGACGTCGTCATTCGCGTTCTCGCGAAGACGATGACGACGAGCAGTGAATCACTGGACACTCGGCTATATCTACGCGCGGAATCTCGGGTGACTTCACAAGAGCGCGGAGTTGTGCAACTGCAGCGCGCGAGAGGACGCGATTAAAATCGCGCAATCAAGAGCCGCGTTTCTTCGGAAGCGCCACGACTATGTACTCGCTGAGCTCGTTTTAATATCGGCCACGAGGATTGAGAGAATATAACACAAAGACGGACATCGAGCAAAACTCACCCAATGCTGTGACGTGACGACCTCTCCATCGGCTGCCTCAAGGTTCTGCTGCAAGCAAAAAAGGCGTCCACATTAATCCTCCGGCGCCGAATGAGAGCGACTCGTTCATTCCGAGCGATCTGATCTCATTGCGCGCGCGCGACATCGGCGTCATCGGCTCGCGGAAGTCGCCGGGGCGTGTAAAAGTGAAAATGAACGACGTGGACCGGCCGAGTCTCTTTTTCTCGGCCGTCGTTATTTATCGCGAGCGGCGAAAGCACGTGGCAATTGCGCAGTAGGCAGACGGGAACGAACGACTGTACGGGGGCGGTATATATAGGTGGCGTGTGGACTGGAGGGGGTCGTAATAACGATAATCACAATAATCGATGCGCGCCCGCCGGTTAACGTCACTGCCATGCATACGGAAATTCGAGCCCGCTATAATTTGAATCGCAATTACTCGGCCGCGCGCACGCGATGTTTTAAATGCACCCGATGCGCGGCCATGTAATTTTGGTGATTTCTTCTTTGCTCGACTTTGTCGTAGAGCGACTCTCAGTTCTAATGTGCGGGCAATCACTCCAATTGTCAGTACAAGGAAATGACGAGAGGAATGTGAGATGTGTGCGACATCGCATTAGTGCGATTGCAACGATGCATTAAAACTGTTTTTTGCTTTCCTTTTTGACACTTCGGTGTTTATACCAGGTGGCCACATACTTCAGTGATAATCGGCCGAATCGCAAGAAAATAAATAATTTCAACGGCCAGCTTTTGCACACGGGTACTTAAATAAAATTTAAAACATTGGTTCTCGTAATTTGACTTTTCCATAAAAATATAATGAAGCGAGATTAAACTTACGTCCTTCTTCCTCTTAACGTTGGCGGCCGCACCTAAAAAATGCCATAAAAATTAAACCAGTCGCCTGATCACCGAAAGAGAAATCCTTATCATTTTTCGAGTAATAAGCAAAGGAGATAAGCTGCTGCTCGAGGTTCATCAAGGTATCGATCCGGGCACTTAATTACAAGTAATTGAACCTTCATATCCAGGAGTGCATAATCCGGATAAATATTCGCAACCGGTTAAAAAAAGCTGATTAAAAGTCTCGAGGAGTCGATGCCAAACGAAAATCAAGATGTAGCTGCAAAGAACTTACACTCTGTCTTAATTAAGTTGGAAATTTTCACTAAACGATACACGTTAAGAAGGTGCAAGTAAGCGAGTATTCGCACGAGTCGATGACGATTCCCGATACGCGTTGAAAAATGTCTGTCCGACATCGAAAAACTTTCAAAAAACACACGCGATCCACTTTTAAGTTTTAGTCCATTGATAAGCATCGAGCAGCAGACACTCAGCTACTATAATAACTAATCAGCAGATCTACAATCGTCCTCACCGGTCGTCGGATTCTGGAGCCTGGCTCCGTTGCCGGTGACCGGGGTGGCGGGGCTCGCAGTCGCGCTTCCGCTCACCGAGACCGCAGTCGGCACCGGCACCCTGCTGCCGAACGGAAAGTAAGGCGAGTCGGGTGGATAGGTGGCGCCCTCTATTCCGGCAGTGGGCCCTGTAGCGCCACCTCTCCCGCCGTCCCCACCACCACCGCCAGGCCCAGGGCCTGGACCGAAGCCAGCGCCACCTTCAATCCCGGAACCACTGCCGCCGTACGTCTGTAACAGAGTGGAAGAAAGGATTACTAATATTCGAGCGATGCGTCCCTGCGACTGCTGCTGTGAATGTAGTATAGCTGCGTTGACGGAGGGGAAAAGGGTGAGAGTCCGAGGAGATGGTCCCCCAGAGAGGCAGGACGACGAGTCGTGAGTTTGCCCGTGTGACGTTGCAAACTGCAGTGAGAGAGAGATTTTACGGGGGTGTGTTTAAATTAAATTTGAAGCGTCCTGGGTGTGTGCTGCGTGAGGGTGACGCTAGAGATATGTTTGGGCTGGCAGATCATTTTTATTAGATCTGGAAGTTTACCGTTGGCTTGCTGGTTCAGTAGTAATGGGAAGGTATTACGCGACTTTTATACATTGCTAATAATTAGAATCAATCATGCAGCATTGCAGATAAACATTTTTATCGATACAAGCAAAATTGAGTTAATCGATTTACAGATAGTTGCGATATCTCGATGATATGATTTTATTCCTATGTACTACAACCAACACAAATAATACATTTGTCTATTTGATTTATTGTTCGACAAACATGAAATTCTCGATGTGCAATCAAGCACCGGAGTCTATAATATTCGATAACATCTTACGAATGCGCTTTTCACGCAACGGTTACTTAAATGTTATTTCAAAACTACGCAAGCAGAAACGTATTCTCTCACAAGCGTTACGCGGAGTTTGATAATATAAGCGATAAAGCGAAGCTTCCAGCATATCTCGTACAAGACACGGGAGGTGAGCATAGTAGAGGCAATAATGTTCTTCTCAAAAGCGTGACTATATAGACGCACAGCAGAAACAGAGTTATGAGATATCCCGTCGTTAATCAACGGCTGCGGAAATCGATACGCAGCTTATCGGCCACGGCTCTATAACGGCTAAAGATTAGATACCGTTCGCGCTTTAACGAAAAATTAGTATAGAGTTTCGGGCCTATCCGTTAAAAATACCGAATCGAGCTCACGCAAGAAGGAGATCGAGGTACATAATAATCGTGCACGAATGTCCTCGGCAGGAGAGCGGAAGAGAGAGGCAAGGCATGAATAATGAATTTATTATGAATACTATTCGATAATAAGTAGTTTCGGCTGGATTATAAATCTCTCCCCATTCGTTTATACCACCGATGTATAGATGTATATAGGATAAATTCGCAATAGACTCAAGTACGCATATTCTTTGCTGGCCTTGTAATTTCATGATGATTTATCAAGAAGAAAATCGCACACTACGTGCTTCATCGTAATCTTGTTGAGTCGAAATTTCGCAATGAACAAGGCAAACGTTCGTTATCTGCGAGTCATTTTGAGCTACATTATGTTCCTAAGAAAACTACGTATTTCGCGATGATGTTGTATCTAATTCTTACAGACATTGCACGGGATAGGAAAATTCCCAGAGGGGCTACAAAAATATTTACAGCACAATATTCCCACTGTACTTAGCGATAGCAAGTAAATTTAATTGATCATCTGCTTTCGTTGAGTCAAAGGATTTCGCGGGAGGAAAGCAAAGGCGGACGCGACTGCGAGAGCTCAGTTAAATTATTGCATGAAATTACGAGTATGGAACATCGAGGAAGATAAAATAAAATTCAAAGCAGTTATGCGGGTTTAAGGTCAGCTTGTCACAGGCATTTCGTGCACCATCATAAAGCAGATATTTTTTTCGTGCTGCGTAATGAGCCCGCTGAATATCTCGAAAATGCTCCGATATTATTTTCTACGCTGCAATTCACATATTTGATTCCGGGTTAATTAAGGCAACAACACAGCACTTGGAATGATTTCTGGGAATGCTCGGAAAGGAGGAAGTTCAGAAGCTACGGAGGCCTCGAGGAGATAATAGCCGCTCGGAGCTCGGGGAGCTTCGCGTAAAAAAGAGGCTAGATGATAGATGTACGATCAGCCCAATTTGTAGCTCCGGCGAGGGCCGCGTGCGCGAGCTTGCAGTGGTATACGCTCAGACATGTACAGACGCGGCGTCGGTACGGTCAAGAAGCTGGCGCCGAGCCAAGCCTCTCTCTTCTACCCTGGCAACCCCTTTCGCGCGCTATAAATACCCCGGCCGGCGGCCGGCGCGGCTCCAGATCGAGATTCTCGCTCCGCTGAATTCCGCTCGATACTCGGAAGCCGCCAGGATATCGCGAAAGAAAGTCATAAACTCGGTCGGAATAAATCGAGGGAATTCAGAGACTTCGCTTGCATTCCACTTTCCTAAGTGAATAACTCGAATTTATTATGTACGCGAGCCTCGATTCGCCTCGCATAACTCTCCTGGCGGATGTCGTGTGTTGGGAGCTATTTCTGAAACGGAGGATCGTTTGTTTGTTTACCAACTATATTCATCAGACACACGACGACGACGCACAGTAAATTATATATCTGTTTCTGTTACTTAGCTGCGGAGTAGAGCCTTCAGTTACTGCTACCACTGTTTTCCCACTAGTGACACTGGCGAAATAAATTGTAAATAGGTGAACAAAACGACTCGATGAATGACAGTTGTATCAGTGCCCGGAGCAGTAGTACTCGAATCTTTAAGCGGACAACGCGATTTTACTCATTTTAGTTCTGAAAATTGTTCTTGCAGCGCGAGAGTATACCGTACGACGTGGGTGTGAGGCTGCGCACGTGCTCGCACTTACATTTTAACCAACGTATATCCTTGTTTATATATATATATATATATATATATATATATATATATATATATATATATATATACTTACACAGCATCGTAGCCATGGAAGGCATGGATGAGGGAGGACATAAGCGATATTAAACCTAGCGCTGCGCGGGTTCTCAACCTTCCTCCGACGAAAATAACTTTCGTTCAATAAACTTTGCCCCGTCGATCGCAAGGGTACGTCCGACGCATTGGGATTTTCTAATAACGCAGAGGTGTGTATTTTGTTTTCACAAAGAACTTTGCATCATATACTTAACGACACATAAATAATACAGCGAACTTTTATATTACGAAGGGAAGTCCCGCGCGAAAGACCATCAGGATGAGACCCTCATCCCAGGCGAAAATATTGCTCGGGGGGAAAACTTTTCTTGGTCGCGCGCGAGAGAAAGAGCGAGAGAGAAGAGCCCCGCACACAGCCGCCGAGTCAGATTGAGGTTGGAGAGAGATAAACATTTTCTCAAATTAACTTGTGGTGAGCGTCACCATATTGCGGATATAGCAATTACTTAATGCAGCCGATAAATCAATTTTCGCGGCTCGTATACAACGGGGGGCAAACATTATTTTACACACCGCCGCGGCGCTCACGAGATTAAGGAGCGAAATTGCCAATGGCCGTGGTGCGGATTAAAAAAGTTTTTCCTCTCTCCGTAGGACTCACCATTCCGTTGTCGATCGTCGGGCCATACTGCGACTGAAATGCTGGCTTCTCTGGAACAGGCAGAAACAAGTCCGAATGAGTATTTTTTCATCATCAAAAACTAGGAATGTTATTATTTTTATACGTTCTACATCAATGTTGTACGGGTTTCGAGCCCGCAAATCAGCTGCGACGTTAAACATTAATTTCCGTAAATTCCGAAAATGCACGTCAGGCACTCGGCTGTGCATGCAGGGAAAAAGGGAGGCGTGTAAAGAAAGTGACTGCAAAGCCAGAGAGCGGAGGAATCTCTGGGCGCGCGCGTATACGGGCCGAATTGATACAAAATTAATGCCGGCATAAAACGGCGATACGTCTTAATAAATCAAAAGGAGACTCGGCGCGGTTTTGTTTCGACCGACTCCCTCGATCCCTCTCTCTCTCTCTGTCTCTCCGCGGCGCACACTGAATACACAATGCCGCGGAGCTCTGAGCGAAAAACCGGGAGAGCGACACGTCGGAGAAAGAGAGCGAGAGATAGAGAGAGAGAGAGAGAGAGAGAGAGAGAGAGAGAGAGAGAGAGAGAGAGAGAGGGAGAGAGAGAGAGAGAGAGAGAGAGAGAGAGAGAGAGAGAGAGAGACTTGGTTTCATATTAATGTCGGGAGGCATACACACACGCGCGGGAACGAATTTATGGGGGTTATGTGATCGGGGATCGGTCGTGGCTCTAGAGGAGATCGTCGACGAGAGAATCGACATTGATATTTTATGTATGCGCGCATAAATCAGATCCGCGCGTCCTTTTGCGTAATCGTCGAGCGCGGCGTCTTTCCGCGACAGCGTCGCGTCCAAGTGCGCGGAGATAATATACGTCGGAAAAGGACTGCCTAATTCACGCCCGGCCGAGCGCGCGGACGCACATTAGCATCACGCGCACACGACTACACGCGTCCAATAAGTTTCCGGTGCGCTCGCTCGCAGCTATCCGGCGATCGAGCATCGCGCGCCGACTGCTACATCCACGCCGCGCTCGGCCGTGTGACCGATCGCATAATTGCTCGACAGATAATTTCCCGACGGGCCGCGCTAGTACAACGCGTCCCGCCGCGCGACGACCCTTATATATCGTCTAAAGAGCCGTACGTGCACGCCACATAGGTACTGCGTGTGCGCTGTGCAGTCCGCGTCCAGTGTCGTTCGACTGCTACGTCGCCGGGGCGGAGTCGCCGGCCCCGAGATAACTATGAATCCTAACAGTTTCGGCTTGCTCGTGACATGTTTGCCGAAGCGTGCGCCGAGCCTCTCTCTCTCTCTCTCTCTCTCTCTCTCTCTCTCGCGCGCGCTCTCGCTGCCTGGCAATATCATGCATCAAAGGACAGGACAGCGGCCCACCACGTCATCCTCAGAGCGAGAGTTCGCTCGGCCGTTATGACGCGGCGCATAGCCTCGACGATTCCGCGATCCTCCCTCTCTCCGACGAGCGAGAGGGAGTGAGCTGGCCGTACGTACGCCCCCGCGAATTAGGCGAGCGGCGCCTGGATCGCCGGTTGTTGCGCAAAGCGGGCTAATTGACGAGCATCTTTATTCGGCTCCTGCGTCCTCCCGGAATCCCTCGTTAATCGACGTTCGCGGAAAGAGCCGGGACCACGAGAAGATAATCATTCCGGTCTATGGATTCTGAAGTATCATCGAGAGCGAGAGATCCGGCGATAAGCCGCGGGCTAACCCGAATTTACGCGAACCAGCCGATATGCTAATCGAGCCGTGTTCTACGCTCGCGCAGCTCGTGCCGAAAACGAGGCTCGTCGATGCTGGGGAATTTGTTGCACATTACCTTACACATACGCACACACACGGGCTGGTCCGCCGATAGCATCTGTACAGATTTCGCACTGTGTCGCTCGTATTACACGCGTCGCTCTCGCGTTATACTTCTCGGCTCCGGCTTTCGCCTCGATCGTAATTATTTCCGTGTTTATGCGCTCGTTCGATTCGAGCTTTTATTGAATCTCGGCGCCGTTTAAACTTTTAGATTGCCGCCGCCGCCGCCGCCGTTGCGGCAACAGGTTGCGCGCGGAGTAATTGCTCTATCGATAGTCTTTCAATAATTGAGGACTGCCGAGCGGAGTCGTTTGGTTTATTAATTCGCCGAGCCGTCAGACAGCGATTCGCGCGTTTCAGCCCTTCGCCGACTCTACATAGTACAAAGAGGCGGGAGCAGACAAAAGCGAGAAACAAACGCACGGAAAATTCACACTCGACGCGTTGAAATCCCGTCTCGTCGCCTGCACCATCAACGCAGAGCGTCCAGTGTCGCAGCTGCATAGCAGCGAGTGCAACGAATGCGTTTCGCCGAGGCTGAGAGGCTTAATACGGTTTCTCTCACTCCCTCGCTGCGCTCTATTTTACTCGGTTTACCACTCAGGTAATCACCGAGAGCGAGCGCGCCGGGATATTAACACCTATAGCGGACGGCAGCGCCGCTGACAGCATGGCGCGCGGCGAGGGGGAGGCTGCGGGGACAGTTTGCGAGTGGGCCGAAATTTTGCGCGTCTCACTCGCGTATCGAGTTGCTCCGCCTATATAATGTGCGCTCGATCTTCTGCGTGCGGGTTATTCAAGCCGCGCGCGTCTGGACTTTGACCCTATATTTATGCCTATATACTGTGGGACTGGCTGCAGGCTGACGGGTAGATTTTTTCCGCCGAGAGTCGCATTCTTCGGCTCCTTAAATTTGCATGTAAACTGCAGGAGGGCCGACGATTTACTTTGCGAGCAGAAGTCGTAAAACACTCGCACAAAAACTATTCCGAATCAAAAATCGAACAATCTGCTTCCGTTCGCGGATTATGCATAATAATCTGCGCGTGCTCCACATCTTCGACACGCCGCATTATTAATAGCTCGTTCGATAATTAAATCCCCGCGATCGGCCCGATGAGCGCAATTCAATTAAGGCCAGATCAGCAGATTTTTCAGTGAAACCCAGCCTTTTCTGCCGCAGCTAATCAATATGCGCGAGTTAATCGGCCCGGGATGAAAAATTCTGTCGATCAAGATGTCGCGGGTGCGATAGCTGGAAGATAAAACGCACGACGAGCAGTTTACCTTCGGCCGAAAATCATTCGTTATTGATATCTGCGCGCGGCGATCGGAGTCATCGTCGCCTCGTTAATCCCCGCGACCATCTGCCGCGGCTATATACTTATGGGGGCCTCTCTCTCCGCCGCGATGCGGGGAAATCGAGTTTTTTGTCGCCGCGTCACCAAAAAGCTGCGCGACGGAGCGTTATACATACGTAAGTATTCCCTTTCGAGCTGCGTGTGTTTTTGTAAGCTTCGGTGTGGTCCGACGCTTATGCCAACGCCGTATGCTAATGCGTACATGATTCAAAAGCCTGGAACGCGCGTCGAGTCGGAGTATGTAAATTTTCGCGGAGCTCGATGAAAAAATTGGACCGATCGCGCGAATGCGTGTAATTTTTCTCGAAATTCCATTAGCGATAGAATGATCGACTCAATCAATGCGACTTTATTCAGCAAAGTGCGATTTCCAGCTGCGCGATCGACTCGAATTATTCAAAACCGGAAAAATCCTGATAAACCTTCAATAAAATTCGCATAATGCACTGCACCAGAGCAGCGGCAATGTCCGGCTGCACTCGCTGCACGGAAACTGTCAGCGGCCCATTGTTCGCGCGTCGCTCCCCAAGAGGAAGAGGAGAAAAAAGCAAGCTCCTCAATGGCGACGGTGCACCGGCCGTAGAAGAAGAAGCAGTGGCAGCAGCAGAAGAAGTCAGTAACCCATTGAAAGGAGAGCTGTGCGCGCACTTTTGTTCTCCGGGACGCTAAATTGTTTTAAATTGATTTAGTAGCATTGAACTCTTTGGGCGAAAGGAGATACCCTGCTCAGTGCAAGGCGCAGCCAGAGAGAGAGAGAGAGAGAGAGAGAGAGAGAGAGAGAGTGGTTACGCGTCGGTGTGCACGGTGCCACGCGACCGGGAGAGGGCTGTTCGTGCCATGCTTTACAGGTAACATACGACGGCAAAAAAAGAAGGCGAGCCAGAGCGGACCGGTCGTACTTTATGAGCAGCCGAGGGAGCGAGCGTGGTTCTTTGCTCGCGAAACACAGAGAGCCGGCGCGCAAAGGAAAGGATAAACGCGCGGGGAAGGGGGCGAGAATAAAAAGTCCCTGCACCTTCCCCTCCGGGGCCCCGCGATCAGAGACAGAGAGGGAAATGAGGCGAGCTGCAGACTGGCTTACCGCGGGGAGCGAGAGAATAGAGCTAACCCATATAGCTGTACAGCGCGAAAAAGAGAGAACGGCTCAGGTAGCCTTTGGTGCTCGACTAACCTTAAGCCTCGATCCCACGTACTGGGTGTACGCCGCACGCACGCAAATGTATCCGACGACGCGATCGTATCGCCCGTAACGAAAGGAGCCTGCTGCTGTCGCCGCTACAGAGATGCACCCCGGCACGCGAATTCCGAAGCTGCAAGGTGTGCGTCCCCGAAAGCGGCCAGTCATTGTCGCGCGCGGCTCTTTCTTTTTCCCCGGAGGCCGCAAATATTAGTCGAGCTGCGAGTAGAATAGGAAAGTGGCACGCAAGCTCTCTGCGCCTCTCGGCGGTGCGGAGTGCCGTGCCAGGGGGGACGATAGGATCTGCCGGTGCGCTCTTTTTCGAAAAGGAGCCTGAGCGCGTAAGGAGAATTTCGGAGAATAGCGTATATAACGATCGCTTCCGATTTCTATCGTCGGGCGCTTCGATGTAGCGCATTCATAAAAGTATAACCGTATAAATAATGGTGATCCGCTTCGGAAGGCCTAATCACCGCGGAAAGTAGTGCAGAGCATTCGAATCGAGAGAACACCCGTTGGTTAGCGTAATGAGGCCCCGTATAAGCATAATGCACGACGCGGGCAACGATCAAGGGTATACGAACCCCGCCGGCCGGTCCGAAATAAGGCCCCGGCAGTGCAGAGCCATCAGACCGGGGATAATCAGCGGTGCACTCCACATCTCCCGACATTGCAGATCCCCTTTCGGTCCCGAATCCCCCGTGCCCCCTCTTATTCGGAGGGCCCAGTGAAACAGCACCAGACCGTAAGGCCCGAGCGAGCTGGAGGGGAGAGTGCACCTACATCATGGGCGCGGGCAGGTAGGATAGACGCGTACGCACATAAGTACACGCGCGCTGCACGATTTTCGGCGGTGGCCACGCTCCAGCTGCCCCCACCAGCGACTCGCGCCGTGTGCCTGCTCGCTCGACCGTGGGCCTTTTTTTGGGGCCTCACTCACGAGCGCGCGCGAGCGAGCCGAGAGAGATTCAGGGGGTGGAGGGACAAAGGACGCGCGAGCACCGGACGATGCCGGCCAACGGAAAGGTCCTCACTTCTCTCTACTTTTCCATGCCTCGATCATCCGGATTCCTGACTCTGCGCTGCAGATTACGTATAGATGGGAAATGCGTGGTTCAGATTTATGCCGTTCTTTCCCAACTAAATGTAAGCATTTTGTTTCCGATACGAGGATTAAAGTTTTGAAAGCGTATACCTGCCCAGCGCAATACAGCTTGATGCGTTGCATAAGGCACTTTTTCACCGGTCAAGCCGAGTCGAACGTTTCTTTGAACAACATCCGATCATTGCCCGAACAATGTCAGGCGCAGGGAGAGAGAGAGAGAGAGAGAGAGAGAGAGAGAGAGAGAGAGAGAGACATTAAAAAGGTCAAAGACGACCTGAATCATGAGTTTATGTACACAGGACGGCGAAAGATAAACATTGTCCTAGTCAAAGTTAAAATATTGACGAGGCAAGAAGCTCGAAATCCCAGGACAAAGTACGGGAAAAAAGCGGTCCTAAAAAAATAGAGGACGAGCTCGCCAGAAGTTCGCCGGATATCACTTTTCGTTCCTTTCCTCTCCCCCCTCGCCGGTAGCAGCGCAAAAGGCCATCAGCGATCGAGAAATGATCTATGCTCCCCTGGTGAAAAATCGGACCTCGTCGGCCTGGCATCGTAGCGACTCGGATCCTGCGCGCCTGAAAAGCGTTCGCTTATGCGGTCGTCCAAGTTAATGCCTCATCCTCCCACTATGCGTGGCGGCGGCTCTCCCGCTCGCTTGCTGTCTATCGCGCTCGCCGGGAAAGCTTATTTAAAATCCCTCGGGATTTGAAAAGTGCGGAAAGTCGTATAGGTATACCTATGTGCCGCGGGATGACGGGAAGAAAGGCCAAGGGAGGGGAGAAGAGAAAAAACCACGGGGCGTAGATTGTGGGAAGATACTGATGGCAAAGGACGAGCGAAAGCAGCCAGAGAGTGAGAGAGAGAGAGAGAGAGAGAGAGAGACAGAGACAGAGAGAGAGAGAGAGGGAGAGGACGGAGAATGAGAGATACATATTGAAGCCGAGGCTGCGATACAGTGCGCGTAGCGGAGAGAGAGAGAGAGAGAGAGAGAGAGAGAGAGAGAGAGAGAGAGAGAGAGAGAGAGAGAGAGAGAGAGAGAGAGGAGAATGAGCGAGACGGGAGGCTTTTGAAACTTTGGATCCTCGAGTGCAATGTGGCGCGAAGCGGTCCCGAGACTTCGGATCTTGATACAAAAGATGGAAATTCGATGGAAGCGAAGCGAGAAAGCGAGAATAAGCGCGAGGGAGCATTTTAAAGGGAGCCAACAGCCATAGGCAGGCAAGAGAAATGTCTCGCGTTTCCTCTCCCGATGCTCCTCCTTCGCTATATCCTCCGTCCGCTGCTAAGTGCATCCTTCTTGTTTCCTAGATAATTTATGTGCGACAGATTGCCGGGAGCGACAAACGCTGAGCGCGCAACGCGGCAGCAAGGTCAGACGCAATTTAGAAAATGTATATTCCGACACGAGAGGGCGTTTTTTCGACTTTTTCGGACGAAAAAAAGATTCAGGGCTTCCGACTTGGCCTATGCGGCCGGAACTGCGGAGATCTAGTTATATATGTGGATATCCCAGAATTATAAGTAGTGGCCATTGTGTTCGGCGGGATGAAGAATGCGAAGTGTTCCAAAGTGGTCACCTTCCTCATTAATCGTATATTTTGCTTGGTTATTGTTCCGAATTCTTTGTAAAATCTGGCAATCATTACAATACTTTTCGAAAGCACGACGATGCGTGATTTCATAAATATTGTTTTTGAATCCATACAACGTGCTTTTTAAGGAAATGATTTTTATTTGATTTTAAAAAGTGAACTTACGAAAGGTTGTTTTTACCAAACCAACGCTTGAAACTCACAGGTGCAGTTTACACCTGCAGATCTCGCAATTAATGAAAATTGCGCAACCTACATGTATACTCTCGCGTGAATAACGTCAAGTTCAAAACAAACCCGTTGCCGTATTTTCTATAGAGGTTTATTCCAATTGAAAATATAATAGAAAAACAGTCACCGAAACTAGTGACAACCGTTGGCTTCGTTATTATAAATAGATACGTATAAAACAACGAGAGACGAACACACGTTTGATGCGCAGTACGAGACGACCGAGAAAGAAACTTGCGGATCGGAATATCGAATTCATGCATCCAATCAACGAACACGCCCATGTAACATCCATCTGGCTCCTGCAGTTTTCGCTGCTGGACTTTCGCGAAACGAGAACGGCTGCAGCGACGGCTAAAGTCATCATTGGCGTACCGGGGCGCAAAAAATGTGGCACGTGCCGCGCGTGGCTTTTGCCTCGGATATCTCTCGGTCTCGGTATAAACAACTACCAGCGGGGCTTGCTCTCTTGTTGGTCCCCGAAAAAGGAGCAAGAACGAGGCTATTGATGGTGCCGTCGAAGATGACGGACGCCTCTCGGAAGAAAGCGAGAGATAAAGTTAATTTCGGTAGCGAGGCTCGGACGCGGTTGCGTATATACCGCGCGTACGCCTCGCTGTGCCGACGCAGTGCGAAAAACACGACGCAGTGTGTAAGCGGTGCGCCTTTTTGCGGCTGTTAAAGTTAACGGATTTTCTTGCATGTTTCGCGACTTTTTGCTACTTCGCTCGGCTGCAGTCATTATCAAATTTGCTCGTCTTTAAAGCTTTAACTTTCGTGAGTTTCTTTTAGCAGGTGTTAAAATAACAGATTTATGTACTTGCTTGCAAATCACGCCCAGCTCACTTTCGGGCTGCACGAGTTCATTATCAATGCAGGCTATATTTCATAGAAAGGAGCAAAGACGTTATGGAAGATCAAATTACACGTTTCGAAAATGTTTCTTCTTAGATAAAAATCGGGTTGGTCACCTTCCAACACCTTGACGTACATATAGGAGTTCAGATTGTTTACGGAATTCCAAAAAGCATCTTGAGAATCATTCGAGTCAGCAAGAGTTCCGGTTCCCACAAGCTTCGAGAGAGGCGAAATCGCACATCCAAGGAGAAAAAATGTGAAACTTCACTCCTAAAAATTAGGGAGAGCCGGGCCTCTCGACGGCGGCAGCGCGCGCGCTTATATTCGATAAAGAACGAGCGCCGCGAGAAAAACAAGGCGCAGGAGGGGGGGGGGGAGAGAAAATGATCGTTTCCGTGACTTTCGATTTAAGGGAGCGATTATGTGCCGGGCGGCGTGCCTCCAGTGAGTGCACTTTCCAGCAGCGGCGGCCCTCGGGGTACCTGAAACGCACCTCGTCGCAAGCCTTTCGGCTCGCACGCACGCTCGCGAGGATGCAGCCGCAGCGAGAATAGGCCCGACGTGTGTTGTGTGTGTGCGTATGAAGGGGAGAGAGCGTGCGCGCGAGGGACAAGGACAGCGCCAGGCGAGCAGAACAAGCCCGCGAGAGTGAGAGAGAGAGAGAGAGAGAGAGAGAGAGAGAGAGAGAGAGAGAAAAAGAGAAGAAAAGGCGCAAGGGAAAAAAGATCCCGTCCGTTGCACCGTATACACGTTCGGTAGTAAAACGGAACGCGAAGGTGTATTTTGTATGGAGAGGAGAAGGCTGGCTGCCACGCGACCGAGGGCCCGCTGGTGGGGGAAGCGCGCGCGCTCTGTCCGCGTGTAAAAGGCCCGGCGGACGACGGGGGGAGGGAAGGAGAGAGAGAGAGAGAGAGAGAGAGAGAGAGAGACGAGATGGGCGCGCGCGGCCCGAGGCTGTGGCGGCGTGGCGGCGGCGGCGGCGGGGAGGGAGGCGAGGGGGAGAGTGGCTACAGCAGCTGTCGCTGCCGGTGCCCCCCTTCGCGTTACACTAGAAGGGGCCCACCGGAGAACAGTGGCGCAGGCACCGAGGGCCACCACACCCAGTGGCGCTCAACTTTTTTATCCGAGAGCGTCTGGTGCGCGCTACAGGTCTCGACGTTCGATTATTTTTTCAGCGTTTGGCGCATTTTTGTTTCAGGAATGTCAATGATCAAGAGATTCTGCTGTTGCGAATATAAATAATTTTATGTCTCCATCGAGAGAGCATCTGCTCGAAAATCATGCTTCGTGCTCGAGGATGCAGAAGCTTTTGAATATAATATATATGACCAGCACTGTGCTGTTTCTATTTACTGTCAGCGATTGAATTTATAAACATTCTAATCATGTGCGTTTGATTTAAATTGTTTTACTATTCCTCGTGTTCCGGTGAATATGCGGTCCACCGCCATAAATGGCCGTATTCAGAGGGGCAACGTAACTGTTTGGCAGTCTACCCCAGGAGTCAAGAGAGGAGCGCACCTGCTTAGGCGAAAGAAAAATTAATAAAAAACGAGTGGAATCGTAAAACGATATAAAGCCGGCGCTGTCTCGTTTATCTTCAATCTTTTATTGCCTCCAGGGCAGTTCGCGAAACCAGCCAAAACATTCGTGCGTGTTATACTCGTCCCCGTATGCGTACACACTACACAGCATGTATAGCCCGAGCCGACGCATATAAAAATAATTTGCTCCCGTAGCTCCCGGCCAGCAGCGAATGCACCGATAATCCGAGGCTCGTAGATCAAGTCCGATCGGTTAATTTTAATTCGACGGCTCATCCACTTTGTGAAATAACAAAGTTATATCTACGTAAAATCCGTACGGCTGATGCAGGAAAAAAGAAGTCAGCCGAATCAGCAACTAAATTTTCATCGCGCGCAGATGTGCCGAAATTTATATAACGCAGATACTACCTTAGCGCGCTTATCTCTCGCGAAACGACCTTATTTCGAGCGCATCAGCCGCGGACCGGCGGCGGCGTCGGCAGCCTCTCTCAAGTCTCTCGCGCGCGTGTACGCGGTGCCGCGAAAATCCGGCGAAGCCGTAAAAAGCGAAGGAGCCGTAAAAGCCAAGGCCCGATCGCGGCGCGGCGCGTATCTTCAAAGGCGCACGTCACGGGAGCCGAGAGCGCGAGTCGCGAAGGTGAGTGTGCAGGCAAGAGAGAGAGAGAGAGAGAGAGAGAGAGAGAGAGAGAGAGAGAGAAAAGAGGAGCCGCAGCAGCCGCGAGAGTAAAGTCGTCGCGCTGCCGGCGCACGCCCGGTACGCAAGCAGAGCGAACGCGCGTGCCGCGGCACGTGTAGCGCACGTGTCCAGTTTCTCCCACCCGCTACTCCTCCACCACCTTCGCGCCTTCTTCTTCCGTCTATCTTTCCCTCTATCTCTGCGATCTGCGCCGGTCTACCCTCTGTCGCGTCCACTCGTGGACCAGGGCTGCGACGACGAGGCAGAGGGTCGTGGCCAGGTAGCGTTACGCTCTTCGCGATTGCTCATGTCTCGACGTCTCCCGTTCGGTCGGAATGTGCTCAACAGGTGAGAGGGCCCGCGAGCACGAGCCCGGCTTCTTTCGCGGCACACATATTTCCCTCGAGGGAGATCGACGGCTGCCTCGCGCTCGGACTGGCATATTTTTCGACGGCACAACATACCGAGAGATTGGCTGATCGAACTGCGTTATTGTTGGGGGAAAAATGTACTCGATGAATGCAGTGTATTTCTGCTTCGGAAGAAGGCAAATATTGTGTGCGGTTATCTGATTGATTCAGCGGGGAATGACACTTGAATCGATTGGCGATTCATTCGGTTTAATTGCACGCCCAGGAGATTCGATTGCATCATTCGAGCAGGCAGGCTTCGCATTCGGATGTTAATCGGTGCGAGTAATAAATTGGCCGTTTGTAAACTAAGCGGCGAGATGAAAATTTGTATTTGAAGATGAACATTGGAGCGGAAGTCTGTCTGAAACGCAAGGGATCACTAATGCAGAAAATAAATTTAAAGAACTCTCCTTGCTTTTAAAGACGAGTGTCAAACGGGGATGAGCCCGATACGAAAATAAACCAAAAAAACTCTGCTAGGGACACCTATCAGGTGTTCGCGAGATGATCCTTAGGCTATCGTCCTCCCAAGCGACGCGTGTGTGCGTGTGTGCGTGTGTTCGGGTTCAATCACCTGTTATTAATTGTCGCAAAGCGAGTGGATGGCATCAGGCACGAAGACAGTACCACCTGCCAAAAAATCAAAACCCCTCCGCGCAGCAGACTCAGCTCGCGTATACGCACACGCGTTCACGGGGCCGGCGGCCGCGCACGCACACGATGACACGAGGCAGCGCGCAACCTGGACCCCGAGAGAGCGAGAGAGGGAGCGACAGGCAGCTCGCGACGCGTACGGTTGGCGCCAGCTCCGAGGCATCGGCTCGCTCTCGCACCTATATCTATCTGTACACGGCTATATAACATATAGCTATATGACATGTACACACGCACGCTAGCGAGCGCGCGAAAGAGGGAGAAGCGCTGCATGCGGGCTGCGGACTTTGAGCGAAATCTGGCCAGATGTCTATTTCGAACGTGCGCAGGTCGCGTCTATATCTATATACACTATAAGGGCGACACTGCTGCTGCTGCTGCTGCTCTCTGGTCTCCTTACAGGTGGTGTTTTTGCCGTCTGCGGCATCTGCGCGTGTTTATGTACAGAGTCCCAGCCCTCGCGCACGTTTTATCGTGACTGGCCCACCTCACGCAACCTGTCGATGGGAGGTCAAGTTCTTTGGCCTTTTTTAGAGCTGACACTTGCCTTGCGTGGGACTGTTTGCTCGCGATTCCTTCCCTTCTTTCACGACAACGCATAACCCACTGCAGACTTGGAGCTGTTCTCTGGAGATGTTTTTTTTTTCTCAGCAATTTTTAATATACTTATTCTCGATGACATCGTTAATTGAAAAGTGCAAAGTTTCGGTGGTCGAAAGTAATTCCAAAAATAGTGCTCGCAAGCGGCGAGTTATTTCGAGCCGAACATCAAAGTGAGCAGAGCCTGTAACGCGCCTCTCGGTTTCTCTCGTGCCTACGCCACTGCGCCGAACGAGATACGAGGATATGGGTCTCTCTTTCTGCGCGAAGGGTGCAAGGTTTCAGCCGGTCTCGCAAGGCGACAGAAGCGTCTATGAAGATCGGGGATTCTCGTGAAAAGGGATTCGTTTAAAGCTCATCAGAACGTCTTCAGCTTGTGCGAGCGTAAGTAAGACTTCCTCGAAGGACCGAGAAAACTTTATAGCGGCACGCGACCCATTCTTTTTTTTCAAGATCTCACCTACAGTCAACCTGCGTTTCCTCGAATTCAAGTTTATATGTCAGCTGCAGCGAAGCAGGAGGATTCTCTACATTCACATTTCTCAATTTTTTTTTTTTTTTTTTAATAATGCGATACTACACGTCGATGCGGAGCCAGATGAAAGTTCGAGAAGTCAAAGGAACAGTAAAAAAAACGTTACCCGCTCGCTTTTGATCGAAGCAAAGTGCGTTGCAAGAAAACTCACTTGAAAAAGCGAACAAGGCTGCGAAACTCTCAAACAAGAAGTATACGAGCTTTGCATGCATAAAACGTATTCGGGCGAACATAATGAACTGCTACAAGCACACAGAGAGCTAGTCGCTGATAAGCTAACACCTCTGAGACATAATCGAGAAGTATGAGGTAGTTGCGTAACGATATCTGTGAATATGCCAAAGCTGCTTAATGGAAAATTGCGCAGAATTAGCACGTGTTTGACACGTCGATGCAATATTCATCAGAGGCAAAATTTCAAAAATCCATCTTGCATGCAGGGCTCGGCTGAAATATGCATGGAGAGTAAACGCATTCAAAATAATACAGTCCCTTCGTTCGCACTGCGCTGGAAAATCTAAATTTGATTTTATTATTTATTCCCCGACAAGTGAAAACATCAAAAAGCGATCCACGCATGACTAAATCGTGGCATTTCCATTTTTACATCGTGAAGCCCTTGTGCAGCTGCGAAATCCCCTCGTAAAAGCCGTGAAAAATTAGAATACACCACTATCGCACGTGTGAATCAAAAGTTTGCAATATCGAATAAAAATTAGCTCCAAATCCATGAAATTCCCATAAATTATCCCGCGTACGAAGCGTTCGAGGCCGAAAGGGACGGAACTTTAAAACTCAGCTGACAATTCATATTCCCAAGGATAAAAACCCAAAAGTACGCATACGCGCAGGGCCGCGCGCGCTTGTACACCGAAAACTTGTCCAGCGTGTACATAATACGCGTCCGTCCGCCCGGACTCGCCGCTCGAAAAGTGTGAGCCCTGTCTCTCTCTCGCTCTCGTGCACGTCTACCTACACGTGAACGTAGGTACGTGCGTGCGCGCGAGGAGAATAGGGTGATTCGAGAAAGAGGATCCTACATGTGCAGCGCGTCTCTCTCTCTCTCTCTCTCTCTCTTTTACACTGCTCGGAGCGGGACAGAGCGAGTAACGTAGTAGGGGTCGGTATTGCCGGGGAAAGGGATCCGGCAAAGGGGAGGCGAGAGAGAGAGAGAGAGAGAGAGAGAGAGAGAGAGAGAGAGAGAGAGAGAGAGAGAGAGCAAGAGCGAGATGCGGAGACTCGGCGGAGAGGGGGCGAAAGGGGGTGGAAGCAGATGCTCATCGGACTCGCTCTCGCTCTGTGTGTAAACTACACACGCACACTCTCGTGCGCAGTGCACGCACTTAGCCGAGTGAGAGAGATGCATGCGCGCGAGGGTATGCGTGAGTGGGTTCACATACGGGGCCGGACTTGGCCTTACTTAAGAAATATACATGCAGAAGGAGAAACGAGTCCCGGCTGCTGCTGCAGCAGTCGAAAATATATATGCGCTTTGCTCCAGAGCCGGCGCCGCCGACTCGCGCGGCTATATTCCACTGCGGGCAAAAGTAATGCGCGCGAGCAGTTGTTCGCGCATACATGCACGAAATTCGCGAAGCTTCGATCGCCGGAATTGCAGGCTTCCTCACTGGGGGCTTTTTGTATTATGCGCGCTCTCCCGGCACTTCCGCGAGAAAGTAAACTGCTCTGCTCTCACGTGAATTTCTCAAAGTCAGCTGGAGGCTCGCGCGTGTTTTTTCTTTTTGGAAATTTTCTACCTCTTCGCTGAGCCGCGGCGCTGCGATTTGTCATTATAATTTCAGTCGAACAACAGTTCGCATGCAAATGCGGCATTTACAACTAATATCCACGCGCGTTACGGCTACTTGCTGTGACGATCGCGGCTCTGCAGTCGCCACTCAAATTATTACCATCCGCAGTTCACATCCATCTAGTTGGAAAATTTTCTGATTTTGCAGCCAGTAAAGCTGCGAAACTGCGGCCGCTGCCGCTGTACGTTCGCGGTCACAATGGTTTAAGCGCTCGATGCAACTTTATTAATGATTATTTTGCACGCGATTGCCAGCCGGTCGTAAAGTTACCAAATTAAAGTCGCGCAGCTAATTACCCCGTCGTAAACTGCCGCGATTTCTCCTCCGAATCAATTAAAAGGTATGCCGTGCAAAAACAATGAACATCGGGAAGATTCGAAAATAACGTTCGCGGCGTCGGCTTCCTTTTCCTCGAAGGTTCGACTCGAAGCGCTTAAAATATGACATCGTAAAGCGTAACGAGTATGCAATTAAAGGCATCCATCAATAAGGGCCCAGTCGAAAATAAATCAACACAATTAATCTGCTCGAGCATGCTGCAGAAGAAGATAAACCGCACGCACTCGGCCGATCCCAATTAATCTTTTTGCCGGGCCTCCGAAAATGACTGCATTTTTCGCCAACCGGCGGCACAATGGCCAATTTCAATCCGCTCGAATTTCCATCTCTCGCGGCGCAGGAAAACGTTCGATCTGCTCACGGGAGTAAAAGTGGGGTAAAAAATCTCGAGCAAAGAGGAACGCCGATGATGCAGCGGCGAAGAATCGCGAGGAATAAGAGAGGGCCAGCAGCGCGCAGCTGATCGTGCACCTGCGTGCGTAGCGGTACGCGTACTTTCTGCAGCGAGCGCGGCAGTGATTAAGCTGCGCGCACGTGAAATCCAAGTAAATTAACTTTAGGCGTTGCCCGGTTCGATGAAACGCTTTTTTCGCCCGCGAGCTTTTTGCCCTGCGCCTCTCGCGCGGAGAGGAATGAGTGGCTGCTGCCTCGTTGTTTACAATTGACTTTAAAAGCTGAAAAACAGTTCAATTATACTGGAAGCAGCGCGTTTTTTAATCAAGACCTTAGCTCGTTTCACTTTTCTTTCACTGTATACAAAAGAACAAAGCGAGGCGCAAACAACTGCCGATTAAATATTTATAAGCTGGGCACCGGCAGGAAGATGCGCTTTCCTCGCGAGACGGATTAGCAGAAATTCCGCAGGAGACGAGCGCAGCGGCTCTCAATTCATTGGCCGCGCCGTATAAGGTATATAAATTAATAAGCCGCCGTGTATACTCCTCCGCTCGAATCGAATTTTATTGCTCGCGCGCCGCCAGGAGGAAAATATTCTCTCTCGCGAGAGAAAAAGGCAGCTGGAGGTATGGGCACCCTCGCCGCCGCACGTATCGGACGTTAAGTATGTGGGTTTTCGACATGAGCCATTATGATTCCGAGTGCGTGCGAGCGAGAGCGAGAGAGAGAGAGAGAGAGAGAGAGAGAGAGAGAGAGAGAGAGAGAGGCAGGTGCATCGCGCGACGGTGACACTCCCTCTCGGTATGTGTGCGCCTGTGTAATTCCCGAGGAGGGAAAGAGAAAGCCGGAGGGACGACGACAGCGAAGGACCGCAGCCGACCTAAGTCCGAGAGTGTTACGTCTGCATGCTGGACCTCGTTACTGTACGACCGGTCGCTTTTGTTTCCGGTTTCCTACCTAGTTGATTACTCGAATATTGCAAGGGAAAAGTTGCGTTTCTTTGTCGCTTCGAAAGCAATCGGCGAATTATATATAACCGAAGCACTCCTTCGATGTCATTGTCAGCTACTTGAATCGACTCGAGCCGAGCCTTCAAGAGAGTCTAAAAGCCTCTTCTTTCGTTCGTCTACGGAACGTCGAGTGGACTATTTCCGGACTTGTTACTACTGCCTCGAGAGCACCCCGACTCAGTAGTCTCTCCCTCTCTCTACCGACTCAAAGATTATGTTTACGTTATTTCGTCTTTTTGCTAGTTCAAAGGCATCCTCGTACTCGCCGCACCGAACAAAGACTTGGGCTAAGAGACAAGGAGAATCGACAATTTCAATCGACGCACGCTCTTTTCATTCGGTGCGTCAATCCTGTGCACCAACGATCGACCTTGAAAAGCTCTCCTTTGTTGGAGCGCTTTCATCGACACACCCTCGCAAGCCCGCTGCGCCGCAAGGTTACAGCTTGAGTTAGGTTAGGTCCCTCCCTAACCTCAGCCAAGGCTCAGCATAATCCCTCGGCACACACACACACACACACACACACACACACACTACACACTACACACGAGCGTTAAATAAAAAGTCGACATCGCGAGTGCCGCCTCGTCCGACGGTGTAGAAGCGACAGCAAATTACAGTCGAAGCAACATCGATCTCCGAACAGAAGCGCGCAGCATCCCCGAGAGAGCCTCGTCGCGCTGCCGGTGCAGGCATCCCATAAGACGCGGCTTTCTCGCATCGATTCCGCCGAAATTAGCCCCCGCCTGCGGAACTGGTATGGGTATAAGTACACATAGGAGCTTTGTGTGCAGAGCATCAGCCCTGTCTCCTTCGCATCCCGCCGCCGCTGCTGCTGCTGCTGCTGCGACATCGCTCCGGGAGAGCCGATGCAGGGGCAGCACCGTCCACCACATTGACAAGCCGACCAAAACACAGACGGTCCATCCGCGCGCGCGAGAGAGCAAAAAATACACACTCGCCGCTCTCCGACGATGATCCGACGTGCGCAGAGCCTTCGATCAGTCCTGCCCGCACTTTCTACACTCATTAGCGATTTTCCAGAGCGACGACCAAGGCTCGCCAGGTCTCCGGGGCCGAGGAGATCGCCGAATTCGCGCGAGCGCCGAGAGGGACGGCAGATGATATCGCGGGGCAGCATCTCGCGAAACGCCGCAAGAAGCGCGCGCTCTTCGCGGCTATTTTCCGGGCCGAGCCGGGCCGCGTTGCGGCAAGTGGCGCCGGCCAAATCGCGGCTAAGCTACTAAGGATTGCACTGGTTGGACTCACCGGGCTGCTTGTTGGCGATCTTATTGAAGCAGTTTTGAAAAACCTCGTAGAGATGCATCGGCTCGTCGTCGCTGGCCGCCATGTTTCCGAACGAACGTCCGTAAGACAGCGCCGGCTTCGCGCGAGCACCGCCGAGCGGAGCTAGCGTACGGTGTTTTACGCCGACGATGGTCGATGGCCGATGCGAGCGGTCCAAGCGGGGAACGTTACACGTACGTTGGAAATGTCGGGCTCCGGCCTTACCTTACCGCCGCAGAACGCGTGTGGCGACATCTGCGAGGCGCCGTGCGCCCGAACCGAACGCGGCAAGTTTGAATTTTCCATACTTTCAGAAATAATCCGAATGCGAATCTTTTTTGTTGAAAATATAGAGGTCAAGCGGGAAAGAAATTAGTCTGAGTTACGTTAGTACACAACAAATTTCTCTTTATTAAAATTTATTGTTTTATTCGGTAACAATTTGCTGCTTTATTTACTTGGAAGCTGTTAAACAAAACTACGATAGTATTGGTATGTGTATAACACGAGACTTTTCTCGAGATCCAATAAAGTTAGTCGAAATCGAGAGTAAAACACAGCAAGTGTATATTCCTTGAATATTACACGTGAATGTACGTACATTCTTCGAGCGGTTATTCATTATTTACAATAATTGCAATATGTGTAAAAAATCTTTTTTATAATTTTAGAAAAGTATAAAATATTTGCGAATGCGTTGCGCTAGACATAATTAAAGTACATTTAGTATTTTTTAAATAAGTTTACTGGCATTTCAATTCTTTTGTGATTAAACGTTTCTAGGCCATCAGTGAAAATTTTTAAGAGGAAAAGATGGAAAGACGTCTAGTACGCTAAACATACTTTCTGATACCTATGTACTAATTTAAGGCCTTGCTTGAAAACTGTAGAAAACGTTTCAATTCACTCCAAGAATCAAAATCTTTGAACTGCGTATGTTATGACAATATATTAAGAGTTGTTGACAATATTTAAATGTATTGCGTTATTTTTCACAATCAGAATGACAAGCTAGACAAACTAACAGTATACATTCATAATAACGAACATGACTAAGAACACACTATAATGACTAACAATTTTATCATGGCAAATTCTTTGATGTAAACAATAAAAAATGTAATTCATAAAGACTTGCAAGCCACATTTTTATGATTCATATACAATACGAGAGCAGTAAGCTGTATTAAAAACTTTGCTATATTGTTAAGGAGTTCCATTTCAAGAAAACTAGTGCAAATATAAAATTTGATCAACATTTTTAAAAATAGCATATAAAAAGTCTTTCATCCTAATTTTCTATAGTCTCAAGTATTTGCCTACATTACAATATAAAAAGGTTTTATTAAAATTTAAAGCTAAAAAAGTAGGTGTCATGCTTGTTAAATATTAAGTAAAAATTATTGCAAAACTTTTGTCAATATGTCATTACGGTAACTGCAAAGTTACAATTACAACATCAGACTCTGTAGGTAGTGATCAAACAATCATTTAAATGCTGGCAAAATCAGAGTTCTGCGGAACTGGATGAGAAATATCCTCATACTCTTGTCGGCCAAGGCCTGAAACAAAAGTTATTAATAAAATTGATTTATTATAAAACACTCATAGAATATATGGTGATTTAATTACCCATCGCAGGGCTTGCAAACATTGTAGAAAGGCTCCCACCTCTAGATTGTCCAATTTTAATTAAGTACATAATTGTCAATATTCGTACAATCATGTTAATTATCACCATGCTGGCGCTAAACTTTGTGAATGAACCTAAACATCATAATCACAATTAGTTTCAATTTTTCACTATCACAATGCATTTGTTAAAGAATTAAGAGATATTGCGTATAACTTACTGCCGCTAAAGGGAGAACTGACTGATAGATTTATAAAATCAAAGAACTCTGCTGCTATACTGATGAACAATGCCTATAACACAATGAAACACGGTATGAAACATTTGTTTAATTATTTTTAAATAATGCTGGTTAAATAGAAACTTACAAATTGAATTGGCTCATCTGATTCTGCACTGTGAATTGCCCAGAATATGCAGATAAAAAATAGTGTGTTATAAAATATCATTGAACTTGAGGACCATCCTTCTATAGCCCTAGAAGCAAAAATTACAAGTATTATCATTGTTATTCCTGTTTAAAGTTCAGTGATTTCTTTAAATTATCAGTATACTTACCAGGTGACAAGTATAAAGTGTATAGCAAAAATAGCCTGTAATAAAATGAGAATAATCCAATTAAAAGTCAGGTTGATGATTCATCATTCATTATTTTACAAACTATGTCTCTAAATATTCCACATGATGATCCAAGTACAAGAAGGATTACAAAACGTACAGTGGTTGAGTTATATAAAAAAATTTTTCTCTTAAACTAGTCATGCAAGTTGTAATGTAACACTGCATGGTCTATATCTGAGATCATTATGGTCTGACAATAAGTAAATATATGTATACATGTATATGTTGGCTTATGTTTGGAAAAATAAAACCCAGAGAGTAGAGTTGATTTTGTATCAAAACAATTTCAATCAATATCCAAATTTCTATTGTTATGAACTTGAAGGTCTTTGTGCAAACGTGAATAATAATTCAAAAATAGAATGATCCAACATTGTTTGGCAGGCGTAATTAGCGATAAAATTATGCTAAAGGTTACCTTTAAAGGAAACTGTGATATATTTGAGATCTCCCTCATCCTGAATCGGTGCAGCACTTGGCTTAAGTTAGCAATGTTGAATGTTTATTAGTCGGAGAAAAATATCTGGAATCCTGGAGTAGGAGTAGATAAGTGTCAAAACAATTTATCGTGCTTCTGCTCTGCTCTCTACTGCGGGCGATTGACGTCTTCTTGCGTGATGGCCACCTCTTGATGGTGCTGCCCCCTGTGCGGGAAGTAATCTAATTATAATTACGATAATGCTCTGGATAATACGACGCAGATTAAGCTTGTCATATGTGAAAGAAGAGAGGCTTTTTTTGTCATACACGTAGCAAGTGTGATTATTTTGACAAAATGTTTTATTCGTTCGTGAACATTTTTATGCCGCACGTACGTTATTCATTTAACGACTGTTGCAAGCGTTTTATATGCATATAATATGATAGATCGATTTTTCACAAAGAAAATATGAAAATGGGGATTCTAGAATTTTGAAAACTCGTATAATTAACTCATTTATGTCGTGCGCAGATGCACTTGTGATGTTTTATTGATTATTGAGATTACGGAGATTATGAGAAAGGGCGATAAGATAAAATTTATAGCGAAGATAAACATTGATGATTCGACGTAGATTTGAGCTCCTACGAAACAGATTTCGCTGCAACTGATTATATTTTTACCAGAGGGCACTCCAGACAAACATTCGACGCAATAAAAAGCAAATTTAAATCTCCCCGCGAGCACCTCGCGCATGCGCTTCCCACGCCTTCTCCCTTTATCGAAACGGTATATAAGATTAATCGTAGTCAATCCTTTTCGGGAATACTCAAAAATCTGGAATCAACGCGCAGACTCTGCAACAAAAAAATGAACGTTCAAATTTCGACGCGCTATCGAAACCGCGCGACGAGTTTGTATTGGCGCGACGAGCGGTGCGATTGTGCGAAAGATATAGGACTTATGGCCGCGACTCTACCAACAGATGATTGGTCGCGCCGCGGTGGGTTCTCCACAGCTCGGAACTCGCAAAAATCTGTCAAAAGTCTGCACACATGCGAGTCTGCTTCCAAGAAGACGTAACACATCTCGTATATCACAACGGCTTCGCGTTGTCGTCCTTGAAATCGGTCTTGGAATCTCTCTCGCTCGGAGGGTTGTCGCAAAAAGGAGTCGCGCCGTAAAAACATAACCCCAAACGCCGAGTATACCGCATCGGCAAGAGTGAGTGCGTGTGTGCGGGTACAGAGAACGCGAGTCGCGACACACAAGAGCATAGACACCGCGCTAAAGCTAGAGCGAGCGAGAGAGAGAGAGAGAGAGGGAAGAGCGAGAAAGAGATAAAGAGCGGAGCAGCAGCGGCGCGCGCGCCTCCGACTATTCTCTCTCTCTCTCTCTCTCGGGCAGTATGTGATATCAATCCCGACGGTACGTCGTGTGTACGCGCGCGCTCCGCTCTCTGGTTCTCTCCCCGCAGGCCACTGTGTACGTTCTACGTTACGCGAATTCGCCGACTGCTCTCGTCTCTCTGGCAGAGTAGAGGCGGCCCCATATATCTCGCCGAAGCGAGCTCCAAAAGGAAGCGGAGACAGTAGAAGAGCTATCGACGTGCACGAGGAGACTCGCAACGAGAGCACAAGATGTGGAGGTTCGAGGCCGCTCTCCTCTGCTGCCTGTGCGTGGCGACGATGCTCCTGCCGCCCTCCACGCTCGCAGGTACGTGCGCGCTCTCTCTCTCTCTCTCTCTCTCTCTCTCTCTCTCTCTCTCTCTCTCTCTCTACACTCGTACGAACATCATCGAGAGCTGTTGGTCTTTGTTGTTTTGTCCGGCGAGTGTTGCAGAGCCGGGCTTGTTTACGCGCAGCTGTCTCCGTGTGTGACATTGCAGGCTGCGCCACTTCGCGGTCTCTTTCTTTCTCTTTTGGGGTGGGACTCAACTTTGTCTCCGTCCGCGTCTACGCTCGCACCAGTTGCTGCTCCGGCACTCTCCGCGAGCTACCCACTCGCGTGCGCGAATTTCGAGTTTTTCCAGTTTTTCTGCTCTCGGGAATCGGGATGGCCAGCTAGTGCCTGTGCTGTGTGTGTGCGTCCGTGTGCTTTGTGTACTTAGACGCTCAGTGTATCGGCGCGGAGCCGGGAAAGGACGGGCGTCGGTGCAACTGGTGCCGGTGCTGGTGATTTCTCTCTCTCTCTCTCTCTCTCTCTCGGCCCGACCGACGACGTTTATCGCTCTGTCCGTCTCGACTCGCAGTTCGCACTTCCCCTCGGTCTTTATCGCGCGGGCCTCTTTTTTCCGCGTGTACTTATACGACCAGCTCTCTCTCTCTCTCTCTCTCTTGCTCCGAGTGTATTTCAAGTCGCGACGTTCGCCGCCCCAGGGATGGACGTGTGTGGTTGTTTTGCTCTAGCGCAGCTGACGCTCTCCCTCTGCTCAATGAGTTAATCACTGGCTTATTATGTTGTTGTTTTCGCCTTGCAAAACAGGCTGCTATCAGCCGTGTCTGATTCGCTCTCTATATATTAGTACTACTCCTACTTTGCGAATCATATTTTATTCATGCCTCTCTCGCTGCTTTCCTTTCCTCATCTTTTTTCCTCTGTAAATATTTATGCCCGCCGGCTTTAACGCTCGAGTCGAGCACCTATCGCGTTATTCTAATTCGGCCTGTTGTACAGCTCCGAAATGCACTTTGTTGCTCGCGCTCAACAAGTGTTGACGTCGGCGTTTTAACGCGCGGCCAACGTCGGCTCGTGATATTTTTTAAAATTAACCGCGGCTCTCGTATAACGTGATAGTGTGCCGGGCAGCCGCGTTTATGCACGCGCGTATAATGCTCGCGCGATAAGTACACACGCGGCCAGCGGAAATTTACTTTGGCTTTACTGGCTGCGCGCGTCGGTCCCTCGTTCTTTATTCTCGAGTACATGAAAAATTAATCGAGATCTTCGGCCCGCATTCAAAGTGCGCTCTTTATTTCTCAGTTTTGTACAGCCGTCGTGAATCACTGTCAGAGCTACTGTAATCCCTGCAGAAAAAAGCGCTCGTCCGAGAGAGATAGTCGATAGCGCGAGTCGAACCCGGTTCACGCGTCTAGCGAGACTATTTATCGAGCGCGCGATGAATTCATCTCTAAAACTATTAAACACGCCGTGCGGCGGGCGCGATAAACTCCGGCAAATAAAGAAGCGACTTTTCCCTCTCTCGCACATATACGAGAGCATTAGTCAGAGCTGTTATTTTTAACCGTTTTCCACTGGCGATGCACGGTTCTCTCCCCTTCTGCCTCTTTGCTCGGCAGCCCCTTTCCTCCTCGCTTTCGATTACCTCGAATTAAGCTCCGAGAGAGCGCGTGCGTGCGTGGCGCGTACGCGAGAGCAGAAAATTGCCTCCAGGGTGACCCCGGCTGCCGACGACAATGGCCCGCTTCCGGTTTGCCATTCCGCGGTCGAGCTTTTTTCCTCCGCCGCTGCATCGACGCGCGTGTTTGGACACTTTTGCCGACGGATTCCCCGACAGCTGCAAGTGTGTCACTCGCGCGGTCGCGAAAACAATGACGGAGAAACAATGCCTCGCGCGACTCTGTCGTCGCTTTTTAACGCCTTCGCGCTGATCTGCCCGCGCAGCGGGAGCTTTATCAGATGATAAAAGCCCTTATCACATCGCGGTCGACTCGGTGATCTTGGCGCTTTTTTCCGAGGAAGTCTGCAGCGCGCGGTTATTGTTTTTATCGCTCTCTGCTTCCGCGAGGCCGATTGAAATTCTGTTGTGCGAGCGGACGACAAACGACATAAGTCTAATGAGGCGCTCTTTTTTTCTCTCTTCCTTTGGTGTATTATCTATCGATTTTCAGGAGCGCACGTTTCAGCACAGGCACGCCGAGGAATGGATTACTCGCGCGGCATTAGCATAATTATTCGCAGACATCGCGAACGTTGTGCCGCGTACGTATAGAGTAGAGCAGCAGAAACAAGCTTGCAAAATAAGCGCTCGGATCTCCGAGATGCTCGCGGGGAAAATTAAATTTCGCATTGTTCGTTCGCATGATCGTCGAAAATTAGGGGTATTATTGCTTTTGTTTCGGGCCAGTAGTCATGCGCTTTGGCGTATGTTCCTTTGAATAAATTATTGCACAATTTAATTATCGAAATGAATCGTATATGAATAATTTTAACGTAATTGTTCAGATGGCAACGATGACTCCCTTGTATAGTATTAAGGAACGCGAACCCGATTTACCTGCAAGGGGGTCAGAAATCGAACAGAATTTATCTGAATATAATGCAAATACTGCAAGATCTGAAAGGGTAATGGCCAGGACACGAGTATTTTGAATTCGGCTAAGGTTAAGGGGGAGAGAGTTCGGAAATTCTAATATATGCAAAGCGTAGTAAAATTCTTTCATCGGAGGACTGATGCTCTGGCGATGAGGCTATAAGAACAAAAGCCGAGTAGCGTCATTGGTCTTCGACGACACAGATAAAACTGGTGTTGATACGAGAGAGAGAGAGAGAGAGAGAGAGAGAGAGAGAGAGAGAGAGAGAGTTGTGGAGTTGCCATGTTGGTGTGATAAAAGTGTTACCTATTCTCTTATCTCCTCGCCGCAGCAAACACGCGCTCGCGATTCCTCGGCGTGTCGACGCGAGCACTACATTACGCGTTTAAATAGCACTATACAATCAACCAGTGAAGCGTCCATGAATTATTCATCCTCTGATGCGAGTATTAAATGTACCGCATGTCTATTCTGCTTTACATATTTCATGTACCTCCTTTTGCACGACCGCATGCATACCGGCGCTGTGCCTTGCCTGAGTCTCACAAAAAGTGTGAGCGATCGAACAGCGGTTTATTTATACTCTGTAACTCAGTATAAAATTACACCCTTTCTGTTAATATTACAATTGAGTAAAGTATTCTCGAAAACGCAATCTGTAATTGGTGCAGAGAAACGTAAGTACTGTTTACAAAGTGTCGAATGAGGTAGGTCAGTGTATACGCTATTTCTTGTTCAGTAATCTTAAAGAGATGATTCTACATCAGTTATACTGTGCATGCTCTCTGATCTCCCTCGAGGCTACGATCAGACGTCGAGTGCACCTGATTAATTCATCATCATGCAGCCTTCATTTTGGGTTTGCTCATGCTATCGCTGATGGAAATGCCCTTTTGAACCAATAGAATCTTGAATATGTTGTCAAAGGGAGAAATCATTCGTGGATTCTGTTTGCTTCAACATAAGGATGGGTATTTGTGAGATTTGTGAGATAGGAAACATAATGGAAGCCAAGTACAGAAAATCTCGTTTTGACAACAACTTTCATTCAAAACAATCATCTCTCTCAGTATATGTATGCGGAAGCGGTATCGATCTTGGCAAGATAATGCCATACATCTCGGTTACCAGAAAAAATCGCTGTGAATTTCACGAAACTACGTATACCTACCCTTCGTAATCCTATACGCGATCATAAAAATCGACAAAAAATATCCGAAGCGATCATGTTGACACAGTAATTTCTCAGCGGCGCGGGCTAGCGTTCATCGGCACAAAAAGTTATCGATGTAACCCGTCGTTCGTCCGCGCATAGACGGACGCGCGCGACTGACCGCGCGTATACGCTCGGAATCCACCTCGGCGGTGCGGTAAACTGGTAACGCGCACGGACTGTAGTATGTCAGAGTAACGCCTGCAATCTCGATCGTATAAACTTTTTATTTTCCCGCGAGTGAAAATACGCGCTCCTTTTTCTTCTCCTCTCCTCCCCGCCGCCGAGAGATATACTCACTCTCTGTTGTTATTCCAGGACGGAAAGTACAGTCGTATTTTTTCATCCGCGGGATTCGCCGCCCGTAAAGCCCAGCGAGAGGAGATTGATTATTTCGTGGAAAAGAATGCTTTTATTTGGATTTCTATTGACCTATTATGTAACATTTCTCGTTAAAATAACTTAAATAAAAATTACTATAATCTTGAGTAGTTGCGGGACGTACTTGCACTGTTATAAAAATTACTATATTATATAGTAAAATTTAAGTTAGATAAAATTTGTTATGTTCTATAACAATTTTTATTATAATGCATAACAATTTTTATTTTGATGATTTGTATTAAAATGAAGTATACATTGAAAGAAACAGAAAAGATATGAGTACTCAGATTTGTAGTTTTCGTCGCATATTTAATGAATTTCCGGAGTTGCTTTTTGTTGGGTGTTGGCACCTGATTCCACTTGGAATTTGTTGCAGATGACTTATTTTAGAACTCGCATTTAACATATTTTTCAATATCGCATCCTACTTAATTACATTAAACCTAACCCTAACCTAACCTAGTACGCTCGCACGCATTTTACATGCATTGCCATGTTAAAAAATTTGTTATATAGCGATCAGCCAAGAATCTTGCCACTTGCGGGTTTGCCGCAAAGCGCCATCTATGTATGTGTTGGAACTAACTAAGGAAGGACATATTTATTAAATGGAATAGACGGTATTATATTATTGTACGAAGATAAATGAAAAATGCAATGACATATTTGAAAAATATAATTTATTAACTCATAACCAATTTTTTGAAATATAATTATATCCGTCTAATAGCAAAACCTGCTTGCTTTCTATTGAGCACTGAAACTCTCGGTGTGGAATTCACAGCCAGGTTAGCTGTCAGTAGCTGGTTGCCGAGCACTTTAGTTTGCGCATCACAAGCAGCCTCTTCGCCTTCATAAAATTCATTGAATTCTTCTTCATCTACACTGTCAAGGTCATCGAGTTGATCAAAAACCAGATCTTCTTCTACTAGACCAATTCGTTGGATAATACTCTGAAAGTTCAAAATACAAGATAATGAATTTGGAAACCTCAACAAAGATAATAGAGAGTGAATTTTGCCAAGAAGTACTACAAGATAAGATATCATTTGTCGAATGTAAACTCTCTCTCTCTCTTTCTCTACTTATATCGTCAAATGCATTTGCAAACACTGTTACCTTTTTAGTAGTAACACCAGCCATGTTTTTACTATTACTTATAGGCCTATGACATTAAAAGCGACGCGGTAGATGGAAGGAATCACGAGGTGATAATGTGGCTGACGCAAAGAGGTTATGAGCCCTGCACATGCAATACAGTCATGATAAGTTAAAATTACATTGATAGATAGATTTTGTCAAATACCGATCCATCTAGTCATTCGTAGATTTTAATGAAAATAACACCATACTTACTGTTTAACTCTCTGTGCACTTAAAAATAGCATCCGCCGACTTTAGTCGTGTAAGGCTTGCCGCTGACCACATGGAGATCACGGCGATATTTTGGCGCGCGTTCAATGCAAAGACTAACCTTCACGACAGCATACGCGGCGTATCGCTCATATGATTTTTGCTATCTAATATAGTAAAAGTTCGTCCTTTTCAGTAGTAATGTTAGAAATAAAACAAAAATTGCTATTTATATAATAATTTTTATAACGCATTAGTATACTTTTTATGATCGAGGATGTTAAAAAAAAATAAATTTATAAGAAAGTATCTTATAGAGCAAGTATGTCCCGCCATTACTCAAGATTATAGTAATTTTTGTTTAAGTTATTTTAATCTTTATTGTACCGTTTTTCTCAGTGTGCTCTATATCGAGCATAGCGATACGAAATTAGCCCTCGAACCGCAATGAGCGGGGAATACCGGTTGCGTTTGGTTTTGATAAAAGCGACGTCGATCGTTGCAGTTTTCTTTTCTTGTAGCGTATCAGTATATTTCATTTCAGTCTCAGAGTCGCATATTCGACGTGTCAGGATGCACTTCTTCGCTGATCATTCTAATCCGCGCGCGGTACTTATAGCGGTATAGCGTTTAGTATACGACAAACCCGTGCAGATAACGCGCACTTTTAGAAACCCCCAAAGCTTTATCGGGTCCATATAAAACGCACGAGTCATATAGCTTCGTCCTTTTTCAGCTTTATCTGCCGCACTTATCTGACTTATGGCAGCGGCATCGAGCAGTGCTCGCCTGTATCTCCCACGTTATATTCGTCGATGGATGCTGAGCGCACACTCATTTGACACGATAAGGCCCGTAAAAGAGAAGAGAGCAAGAGCCGCATCCTCTCGCGCACATGTACACTTTATATCATCCCACAGAGCTACGAACGGGCAGGGCCGTACGATGGAGGCGCGTAAGCGCGATAACTCGGTACCGCCCTTTTCATTGACTTCCTGGAAGCTCCGTGAACGAGCGCATTGTTTCGCTTTCTGCGCCGCCGAGTCTCTGCAGGCTTGATCTTTTCTCCGCTTTTAGATCCAGAAGCATAGCGACGGCGAACGATGATGATTGCGGCGATGATGCGCGCGAGGGGAGAAGATCAGCCTGGGAGAGTTCAGACCGCCAGGGAATGCAAGGACACGCGAGCGTATAAAAAAGGGTATAGACGACTTGTCGGGCCGAGACGGGCCGTGCGTGTAGTCGTGTGATTCCTACGTCAAGGATTATGATCGCTATCTTCGGCGACCACGTGCTAGCGATACACACGCACACACACACACACACACACACACACACACACACACACACACACCGAGACTGTTTTTAGAAGAACGAGGAAAGGCTAGCTGTGTCGGGCTCTTGCAGTGCGGGATTTCGTTCATTGATTTTTGCTTTTTCGTTGAATCCGTCTGAGCCTTTGTGGTCGTCTGGAGCTTAATGACGTCCTGAGCATTGTACAAAGTTCACGAACAGTGCGATAACGGTATACGCGTGCGGGATATTACATGAATATAGCGCTTAATGTACGTTTGATAAAAAAAGTTCTTTGTACAACAAGGTTTGCGTCCTTATCACCAAGGCAAATTAGCTTGAAAACAATAATGAGCAAGTTGCAAATACCTATATGCACAAAAACATTGTATACTTCTAAATGCACATGAATCAACAGATTTAAAAAAGTTCCTAGTGCAGGGGGCTAGTGAGAAATATTAGACATTTATTCCATATTGTTAAACGATGTTAAGAAAGGTTGAATACAGAAAGCGTGTTTTCATTATTCATCTTTTCCAAAAGTTAAGTGAATCGGCATATTCGATATAAATCAATGTATTTTTGGCGAATGCGCAGACTGAAATAGAATCATGTATGCGCACAAAACGAAGATTAAAAGACTTTACAATCGTATACTGGACACTGTTGCATCATATGACTCCAGCTTGCCAAAACAAAATCGCTCAGAGCATTGATGGCATAAACATAACAAACATACTTTTTACGGTTAGGAAGCTCAATGTAGTTCATTCATCTGTTCAGTTTACATATGTCACTCGAGTTGCTCATCATTTCAACTTTGCCTTAATTGAAATCGAGCATTTCGGAATCAATGGCATCCCGGTACTTCTAATAGTTTAAGCCAACATTCACTTTAATACTTATAAAAAATGGTTACTATTTGAAAATAGAAAAATCATTCTCATACCCCGTAAAATTGGAAACAAAAAACAAAACGAGTTATACGATAGTAAAAATATTAAATAGATACTATCGATAAATGCATCAGGTGTTTTTTTTTTATTATCGACGATGATTGTCTGACGCTCTTATTACTAAATATATGCTACGTAACACTCACTATTTATGTTGAAATCGGAAATTAACTGCCATACCTTCGGACCCGAAAAAAATGATATTGTTTTTACGTGCAAGTTTATATACGCGAAAGCGAACTGAGATGTCTGTGAGAAGATAACGAGTTATTCAAAATTATACCTTTCCAGGAGACCTTGCTACTATGACACCGAGGTTACATAAATATTACTTACGGACAGCTTCTGAAAACGCTTTTTCAAATTATTTATTGTAAATATGTTTTAGCTTTTACCGGGGCATCAATAACAATAGCGTATATTTTTCAAGGTCGTATAGGTGCAGCAGTTTGAACAAGCGTACCCTTTTGTACGGACGATTTTCTCGTTTACTACATAAGTATAAAAAATGAGTTATGTGCTCGAGGCCCCTTAAGCTCATATATTTTAATCAAGCTCGCTGAATATTGTTCGGCAATTATAGTCAACCGGCTCCCGGCGGTAACTTCCGCCTTTCCAGCAATCAGACATCCATTCTAATAATACCGGTTTTTGCCACTTCTTTGTTTCCTCAGATACGTCACATTGCTAATTTAAAAAAAGTAGCTGAGCGCACACGTGCCAAACGATAGAGAAAAACTAGCTCAACCGGTAATTAGAACTGCATCTATCATCGCCTCTTGGACGCCCCAAGAGCTCGAATATGAATAACAACCAACGCGGAGTTTCGCAACCGGCGTGCGAAAGTCGCGAAACTTCTCCGAGCGACGAATGGAGCAAGTGACGGGAGAGACTAGAGAGTATCGCATGTTATCGCGGGGCTGCACTTCGGCATCGAGCCAGCGAACTTTAAGCGTACGACCTATGCCGCTGTGCGACGGCTTATCTCTCGGACGAGCGGGAATTCGCGAATAGCTGCTTTTAGAAAATATTCGGCGCTGTCTTGCTTTCTTTTTCTCTTCGAAATAGAATTTTCCTCTTGTCGGATGCGGTTCTTCGAAGTTTTTTCTCATTCGATTCTGCGCAGATTCTTGTTTCTCGGTGTGTAGTGTAATTTATAGAAAATCGTTGGAGTTTATTACCTTGTAAATCAATATTTATTAATTTTCTTTGTAATCATGAGATCGAATTAGCGATTTCCGTGGATGAGAGTTTTCCGCGCGGATTATAAAATTAATTTATGCGAAAATAATACTTCATCAAACATTTGATAAATCGTTCGTAGTTAAACTGAAGAATCACGTGTTAGTGAGATTTATCTTCGATTTTGCAATTAAATTCAACCGATGGAAAAGAGACATTTATACACTGAGAGAAAGATATCATTGCCGTAAACATATACACACGTTAGGAGCAATGATTGCTAATATATTCGTGTACATCTTACAAATATTCTATACGAAACGGTATAGAATATTAATAAAGGGCAGCCATGTGTTAACTATTAACATACAGCTATTTGACACATAACATAGCTACGTTAACTATTCACATGCGTATTATATATTATTATTTATTCAAAATAATCTTTTACCTGTCGGCTTAGGACTTCTTTTTACATTACATTTTACATTTTATCTTACATTTATTTTGTTCGCATTTTACATCGTTTTCTTTATACACTTTGAGTCTATAAGTTATATTTTGTACATTCTACATCGCATTTGCATTTTTATCTTATATTTATACATTTGGTTTCGATCTGCTCTAAGTTACATTGTCTTTTGATTCATTCAACCTATATCTGATGCATTCATTTACAATATGTTCCGATGTTTTTTTCTCCTCCTGACGTATTCTACACAGCTTTTCTTCCTCATTCATCCAATACATGTTTGCTCTTTCTTCATTCTCTAATCTAAATCTAGCTATTAATCTTCTTTCTTTTCCTTTCAATTCTTTAAATAAATATTCAGGTACGTTTTCTGTCCTAATTGTTTTATATATAGTACAGCTCTTTGACTTTTCTATCTTTGTCATTCTCATCTCGTTATCCTTCCTTATTAACCTATCTACTAACTCTTTGGCTATATTTCCATTCTCGCTCCTTATTGTTTCTCTTTCATCCCTTCTTAAGTCCCCACTTTCCCAGCAAATATACGTATTATTGGCTCAAATCGAACATGCCTATGTTAATAGTTAACATATATCTTTGCTGCAATATTATTTTTCTCTCAGTGTAGCTACAAAAAATAAGATGAAAGCCGCATAATGGGTGACAGATGCCTGCAGATAGAGACTTTTATATTACCGACAATTTGTCTTATCACGAGCTATCGCAACCGATAAGCACTTTATCAGTCTTTCAGTAATATAATACACTAAAGTGAACGGGTTATTAAAACGCAAGCAGAATCATATGACAATGACGGTCGCGTTACAGAAAATAAATAAACATTGTTGCAATGAAACGCATATGGTATTCAAACAAAACGAGAACTCATTAATCGTACAATGGCCGTTCGAGTGCCAGGATACATGCTGGCGCGGGTTTAAAATTTGTTTACCCGCACATAACGCATCAATTCCAATCCGGAGTAATAGAAAGAATGCACTGCTCTTAATCAAATAGGCGCAACGCGCTCGTCGTTATGGTTGTGGGGAATACAGCCCGATGCACACTGCAGCGTATGTATAGAGAAGAATCTTATGAAATTAATACCCCAACGTGTTCTCTCTTAAATCAAAAGTACCTTCCTTAATTCGCTTGACTCATCTCTCTCTCTCTCTCTCTCTCTCTCTCTCTCTCTCTCTCTCTCTCTCTCTCTCTCTCTCGTTCTCTCTCGACGCCGGGACTGATCCATTCCGTTTGATAAATCGAGGCTCCTCTCAATTAACTGATTCAGCCAATCGTGGCTCTCGCTTTTATCTCCGGCCATCATAGTCCTCGGCATATAACTATGAGCATAGTTACCAACGAAAATAACGCTCTTCTTTCTCTCCTCATCCCCTCGCCCTTTCTCGCTTCCTCTCCTGCCTCTTCCTCTTTTTTCCTCTCGTCGCCGCCTCCGCCTCCGCCACTTTAAATCTCTCTCCGACTCTCAAAACCTCGTTCGAATCGAGCGTGCAGCCGTTCCTTTTTCCCGTTCGCTGCAGCCCGTGCGTTTTTACGGCCATTTCTCTCCTTCATCGGTAAGTGATTGATGCGCTCGCGCAGATATGCAAATCGAAGACAAGCGAGCCCGATCTCTTCGCTGTAGACGCGGCTCTTTAAACGCCAGCGTGTAACACTCGCTGCGATACCTATATGCATGCTCTTTTTGCATCGCTTCGCGGATCGACATGAGGCTATCGATATTCTCATGCGGCATAATGGTTTTCAGCCGCTCGCACAATATGGACTGATCTGTGACCCAGAAAGCCATCTCGACGCGGCTCGATCGAAGCAGAGTTTCGCGTCGCTTTTCGCTTTGTCGAATCTAGTGTAAAACGTCTCGGCTCCGATGCTAATTTAACGATATTTTGCAGGCGGCCAAAGCAAGTACGGCCAGACGTGCAGCACGGAAACCCTGGACGGATCGTCCTGCGGAGAATTCGAAAGATGCCAGCAGGAAAGCGGAGGCGGGGCCAAGTGCACCTGCAACATAGGATTCGAGTACATCAACGAGAGATGCACCAAGACGGCCACCACGCCGGCCCCTACGCCGCCGGTCGTGGAGGAACGCGGCGCGGGCGAACCTCTGGTTGATGATAAAGGTATTGGGAAAACATTCCCATCTATATGTGTGTGTGTGTGTGTGTGTGTGTGTGTGTGTGCTTGTTGCGTGGGTTCGACTGCAGTACTCACTCCCGCCCCGCTCTTTCTCTCTGTGCACTTTTGCAGGCGGCAGTTCCGTGGCGGCGATCCTGCTGGTGCCGACCTGCCTCATCATTATCGGCGCCCTGGGCTACTTCGGCGCGCGGCGGTACAAGTGGCTGCAGCGGTTTCGGCAGTTCCGCCAGAACCGCTATGGCAGTGTCCTCGTCACGAGGGACGACACCGACGACGACGACCCGCCGATCGCGTAGAATTATCGTGTGCACTACATCGAGAACGTGAACTGACTCCGTAGCCGGCTCTCTCCCTCAGTCTGTGTGTGTCCTATGCCATTGTTCAGTGGGCAACGAACTTGCAAAAGTCGCGCGGATATCGTTATCCTGTAAGTGGACCGATGCCGGACGGGAGCAGATTTCTCATACTGGCTAGGATCGAGAATCGTTGTTGTCGATGTTGAGTGCGTGCGCAACTGTACCGACCGTCGGGAAGGAGGGTCATGACGATGTCGGAGCCGAGAAGAAGAGGAGCTCGTCGGTTCGATTTTCAATAGTCAGGCGAGCGGAAATTTGTGTATAGCAAAAAGGCCAAATGTGAAGGAGTTTCTGTGCGAGAGGCGTAGTTTCCTCGACTCCACGATGATGTATCCTGGTAGTTTTTTAGAACTTTAAAGTAGCAAGAAATTTTATTCGGCAGCGAGAAATGCGCGAGGGAGTTGTAGAGCGGAATTCATTATTATCGAGTGTTACAGTTTTGAGAGGGAAATTTTAAGATGTGCGTCGCCGCCCGCCGATTTGGCGAATTGTATAAATGTTGTAAAGTGCTGGGAAACTAGAGCTCGCATAGTCACTCGCATTATATTTATGTACATCGATAGCGGATTATGTAGAAGAAAAGAAAAGAAAAAGTTGAATATAGAAAAACTGCATTTAACATAACTGTGCGATAAACAAAAAAAAAAACGATACGCTAAAGACGTAATTTTCTTTTTTATATATGTATGATTAACGATTAAACGGGTCAGTAGCTTCATATAATGTTCTATACGTTATTTAGGGTGTAATAATGTGGTAATTGAATCTTTAGATACTCTTGATACGGTGCCCAAGACCACTGACAATTTATACGTATCCAATTTTATATAGGATGTAAGAGCACAGTTTTGATTCTTTGGCGATGAATGCGAAACGTGTTATGTGATTGCCGATACGGTTGGTACAATTAAGTTACAAAGAAATTTTATAAGTATATGTGATTTACTTGGAAATCTTCGACTTCTATTCGAGTTGAGCACATCATTGAAGTTTAATATTATTTTTTTATGCATTCATTGCCTTAAAAAGAGTTGTTTAGATTCAGTTACAATTACTGAGACAGCATCGACTTGTAATTGTTTCTGTTGATCGTTAAGTTGACATTAGTTGTAACAGGTTAACTCCTGTACACATACATTGATAAGCTGACTTTGTTCAATTGCAAATTTTCCAAGTCAGATTTGGCAAAGCAACGTATTTGAGCCTTCTTTTCTATGCCAAATTTAATGTTAAAAACTTTAATGTATTTGTCGAACCTTCTATATATTGAGCAACACTTGTGTAAATAATTCGTTTTTATCATGATTTCAAGTGCATTCTTGCCATGTCGCACATTCGTTTAATTAGCCTAGCTAACTCGAGATAAAAGTTTATTTATGAGAGACTGATCAAAGTCCTTAATCAGTCTTCTATCGTAATACGCTCATAATTGTTCTTCTATACTCTTGTATTTTGTGTACAGAAATCTTTACGCGGTGAAGAAAAGTCATCACTTGCATGACGTGAAACTACGAAGATCCATGATTCTGCGAATAAGGAAATCTAGATTCATTGCCTGGCATAATCTGCCGGGTTAATAGTTTTCGATTCAAGTGCGAAAAAGTTCATTTCCGTACGAGCTTGAAGTTGATAATCACGTGAGTCGACAACGAATTTTCGCATGTGCATCGGAAAATATTTTTCGAGTTAGTGTGCTTAAATCCGACTTTGAAAAAATTTGTTGGATGAGCAAAGTTTTGCTTTAAGCACACTAAATCGACAATTTTTAACGTATTTGTTAACAGAACTGTATAATGTGTTTAATGGATTCTTCCTAATGGCCAAAGAGAGTAGTTTTCACATTCGCAATTTAAACAAGTAAATATTTATGTTTTAACTAAGTTACATAATATATGTTGCCTTTATACTTCGAATTAAGTATGATTCTATTACGATATAAACACTAAAAAGAATTTTATATTGATTGCAAGAGGACCAGATTATATATAAACCACGATAACAATTACGAATTTTTTTATAAAAAACTTATTGAATTAGCTAAGTCCGACCGTTATCGCCAATTTTTTATACTGTCACTCCTTTGTGATTATTCAACATTTTTGTACTAAAATTTCCATTTGACTGAACACCATTGCTGTTGATGCCTTTTGTAATGCTCCGGTAACATACAATAATTTTTCTTTTTTTTGTAAAAAAAACTTTGATACACAAATCAATGTTGATATCTACAATTGTTTTTTTCCGATATTATGCAAAATATTCAATATATTCCGACTATAAATTAAGTAGAAAAAGTCTTGGATTGTATGTAACCGCTGCATTACGTTTTTTATATACTTTACTGTGATGTATAGGACACTTCGATTAGAAATTTAATAATAAGCCATTCGCCTAACTAAAAAATATAAGATTTGATTGTTTCTAGAACCACCAATTGGTGCGATTAAAATGCATTAATTTTCTTTAGTGATTTTTCATTTCAAGTGTCATCCAATAAGAATGTAAGAAATGATTTAGATCGTCGATCTTTTATCTTCAAAAGTATTTATATGACTTTTACGAATTTTTTGCCTTCACTTTATATTTTATCTTAAAAAGTGTACAATGTTATAAGCAATGGGTTTTAAAATTTTTTATGAATAATGAATCAGTTGATTTCTTTTCTTTTTGAATATGATGCACATTCGAATAATGCTTTAAAAATTTTGATTTTTTTTGCTATATACTGAGAGAGTTTCAGTTGAGAGATTAATTTCTGTCGTCGTGTAATTTATTTCAATTGTAAAATAAAGTTTCTTCAAAACGTTGTCACTTTTGCTTTATTTGTCCCTAATAGCTAAATCTTCTTAAATTTACTATCATATATTTAAAAGTAATTTGAACTACCGCCATCCTTGACATCGCGAACTGAGGCGCAAATCACGATCACAATATTGCTTGGCGTCAACTTCAGACTGTACCTACTTCTTTCGGAGATGCAATCAGGTTGGTTTCCGGCCATAACATAACGGCCAATCGATCGAGATTTGCAAAGTTTGTTTTGACAGTTTCGCAAGCGCGGGAGACAATTATCAACCCATATATGTTGATTTTAAGATACCCAGATGATATTGTAACAAGTGTTGTGATGATACTGATACTGTGATACAAATATTGAAGTGATAATGAAATCCTGCAAACTAAAAATCAAGACAAATCAAAATGTGATTGCCGCGCAGTCGCCGGTTATAAGATCTAGCTGGTTCAGAGGTTAGTTTGATTTTCTTTTAAATATTTTCATGCTACAATGTTAAACTATTCCCAATAAAATCCCCTAAATTTAATAATTTAATTTTTTGTTTCATAAATAGTATTAAAAAATTCATTTCCCAAATATTTTTTTCAAGTATTTACAAACAATCTTAAAACTTATTTTACAAATTAGAAGTAGGATGCAGTTGTATAGGGGTTTAAGTGCTAAAATCACACAAAGTACGATATTTTAAAATATAATATTATATTGACATAATTTACATTAAGTTCAAAACAAAAATTGCACGCATCGATAAACTCAACGTTACTCATAATCGCCGTGCTAATGCTGCACATTGAGATTCGAAATCGTTAATGGCTCATGTGCTTCAGATGCAAATAAAAATAATTTACGCCCCGCATGTTCTGCTGTATATGTATATGTCAGAGAGTCATGATAAATCTTCCATAAATTTTTGAAATTTTTTCATCCTAAATTTAAAATTACAATTATTTTGTTTAGCCAGGTTGAGAAAGCAAATCAACTTAAGTATATTGCACGAACGCATACATATAAAATAAACTACGTTTGCAAAGTATCATAAAGGTTCACGTAATCTACGTTACTGTAAGTCAAGTAAACTCAACTATCGATTTCTCCATAGTTTTTGCATGCTCGGGAAAAGCGTAAAAATTTGATTATTGAAACTGCAGTCGAGAAATATGATTATTCATTTTCAAAGTACACTTTGTCACACAACGTGATGAATTTTATAACATAATGATTACATAGAATGCTATATTTTAAATTTACACAAAAAAATTATTTTTTTCGATGATATTTTTTCTTTAAATCGCTATAATTTATAACACCTCGTACTCTAATAAATTCTACACCATCACAAATTGCAAATCGTTAATGAGAACTGCTTATTATCGAATATATATATATATATATATATATATATATTTACTGAGTATATTATCAGATTACCGTATCACGAATAGCTAGGCAGTGAATAAATCTTTAAAACATCGGTAAAAGTAAAATTCTTATCCTGCCGTAAGTACATGCCTTTCAGTACTTGAAATTCCAATTTACATATCCAACAGATTTTCATATGCAATAGCTTTGAAGCTCGCACTTCTCACGCACTTTCCATCGCTGCATACATTTAATTCGCGTATAAAAAAGAATCCTCGTTCTCGTCGATCGCACATTTATAAATATTCTCCGAAAAAGCCGTCAACAATCAACAATGTCAATTCGAAATCGAATTTTAAACGCCGACAATTGAATTCCGCTGAGCCCGTTCTCTAAGGTCTCTAATCATACTCGAGATTCAAAACACTGACAATTAAAGATCTTACAAAACTCAGTCGAAAGCCTAGTGCCGAGTTGTCGTCGGGGTGCCTGCAGCCTTGGCAAATCATATAGGTTCTTGGCTGGCTTGACTCAGAAGCCGGTGTAGTCGCCCCAGTGTCCCCTCTGCTGTCTGTACTGGGTTCCGCTGATCTGAATGGTCTCCGGCGTTCTGAAGTAGACCGTCTTCCCCCGGTCGTTGCTCCTCGCGACGTCCGTCGTCTGCTGGCCGAACTGCGTGCTGGGCACGAAAGCGCTATGCTGCTGCTGCTGCTGCTGCTGCTGCTGTTGAGCCAGTTGAGCCTGCTGAGCCTGCTGAGCCTGCTGCTGGACCTGTTGCGCGTGCTGCTGGGCCTGCTGCCGCTGCTGCTGCTTCTGCTGCTGGTGTTGCTGCGCGTTCAGCGGCCTCGAGAACTTGTAGCTGTTCTCCGACGGCTGCAGGATCGCGTCCCTGCCCAGCTGCCGATGCAGCGGGAGCACGAAGCCGCTGGGGATGCTCGGCTCGGGGCTCAGGTTCGGCGCCAGGGCTTCGTTCAGGGTGACGTCGTACTCGCTCTCGGGTATGTCCTGCAGGTTGTGGTGCACGACCTCGTTGATCTTCTGCCTGACTTTGAAGTTGCCGTTCAGGGCCAGCTGCTCCTGCACGTCGTCGGTCTTGTAGGACGAGCTGTAGAGGTTCGAGTTGTCGTTCTGCTGATGTCGGTTGTTGGCGTCGTTGCTTTGCTGCTCCTGGATGCCGTAGTCGGGCGACCAGTTGGGCGGCGATTTCTGGAGCACGGGCACCTCCTGGATCTCCGGTCTTCTCTTGGGGACTTCCGGCTCGGGTCGGCGCAAACCCGGCCTGCTGACGGGCAGGTCGTAGTTGTCGGCCACCTGCTGATGCTGCTGCTGCTGCTGCTGCTGCTGCTTGTAGTTGGGCCGCTCCTTGATCTGGTAGGGCTCCTGCCTGACCGCGTCCTCGTAGCTCGCGGTGGTGGTGTGCAGCTTGATGTAGTGCTTCATCGGGTTCTCCCTGGCCGAGGAGATGGCCTTCGATCCGACGGACGACAGGCCTCGGGGATTGGGGTTGCCGCCTCGGGAGGGCAAGAAGGGCCGCTTGATCACCCTGACCGTGGGCCTGGGCGGCGGCACCGGAACGATGGCCGGCTCCTCGACGTCGTCGTAGTACTCGGACGGGTAGTCGTCGATGGGCTCCTCCTTCTCGCTGCCCCGACTCGACTCCGGCGCTTGCGTCGGCTTCCAGTACTTGCTGTCCTTCTCGGCGTTGCTCTCCCGATACTGCGGCTTGGGCTGCAGGGTCGCGTGGCTGTACTTCTGCCGCCGGTCCTCCGTCTGGGGGTTCGCGGTCTCTCTCTCCGGCGCGGGCGCCTCGGTCGTGGTGCTGCTGGTGCTGCTTGTGCTGCTGGTCGAGGGCGTGGTGGTGGTGCTGCTGGTCGTCGGCTTCTCGCTGGTGGTGCGGTCGTATATGCTGGCGGGCTTCTTGGTCGCCTCGGTGACCTCCGGAAGATCCTTCGGCCGAGGCGGCGGAGTGCGCGGGCGCTCGCTTTCCCTCTCGCGGCTGTAGACGGATGGCCTGTCGGACTTGTCGGGCTCCTGGCCCCTCAGCCGATCGCGATCCACGTTCCGCTCCTTGCCGCGGTCCAGGGAACGATCGCGGCCGCGCTCTCTTTCGTAAAATCGGTCCCTGGATCTCTCCGGGTGCTTGCGTGGGCGCACGTCCTCCTCCTCCTCGTCGCGATATCTGGATCTGGAATAACGAGCTGTGCGTTAGTGTGCGAGCGTTACGAAACTCTCGGTGAAAGGTGAACTCTCAAGCTCAAGCTGATCTTATCGATGTAATGTGTATATTTAACACCTCACAATTCTCGTCCCACTGACCAGTTCTAAGGAATAGCAGCCTAAAGCAGTATAGTACAGTAGGTTGGAGGTTTTCCAAATCGATTCGACGGAAGAGAGGCAAGCTAATCACAAATGATCAAAATGCGTGAAAGCTTTTTAGTCAGTTTTGCAAAAGAACTTGCGAATATCTATACATTATACACGAGCGCAACATTGTAATACGGCACAACGAAAGAGTAATTAATTCGTCCAAGTATCAGGTGGATTAGGCGGTGATGTAGATGAGTGTTAGGGATAGTATAGAGAGGCTGAGAGAAGGAAACGCTGATGATGGATAGTTCTGTTCGGAGGATAGCCGTGTGTGCGGCTGTGTACGTTACCTTACCTGAAGGGACGATCGCGATATCTTTTATCGGTAAAATCTCTGTCTCTTAAGGGCCTGCCTCTCATCATCCAGCGAGGCCTAACTTCTTCCATCTCGTCGTCGTAGTAGTAGTCCTCGTCCAGAGCGTCGGCGGCGATCATGGGCCTGCGTCGGGGCTCCTCCATGCTGTCGGACATGGGTCTCCTGCTTCGCGGCTCCTCCATGCTGTCGGACATGGGTCTCCTGCTTCGCGGCTCCTCCAGCTCGTCGACGGCCGCGGCTGGTCTCCTACGGGGCTCGTCTACCCCGTCGGACACGGGTCTTCTGCTTCGCGGCTCTTCTAGGTCCTCGACTGCCGCGGCTGGTCTTCTGCGAGGCTCTTCTAGATCGTCCATGGCTGGTCTCCTGCGGGGCTCGTCCATGTCGTCGGCTGCAGGTCGTCTGCGCGACTCTTCTGGAATTCGCAAAATTTGATGTAGAACGTGCAGACAGTTTCGGAAGAAATCGTGTATGGATGTTCGAATTACCGATTGGAGCGCGAACAGTCGTGGTGGTGTACTTGTCCTTCTCGTGCAGGGGCACTGGCCTGCGGAACTTCGGAGGAGCCCTCGGTCTCGCATACACCGAGGAAGGCGGTGCTACGGGCTTGACTAATCCCTCGCCGCTGCCGGCGCTGGATACCGATCCGGAGTCCTTTTCGTCATAGTCGTCTTTGAACCTTGAAAGGTGCATTCTAATGTAAATATATCTCGCTGTTATGAATGGGGACGCGTTTGAAATAGTTTCGAGTTTTCCGTTGCATCAGGTTGTGCACTAACAAACAAACGTTACCCAATCGTCTCGAAATCGTAACAAGAGCCCAAACACTTGTCCGTACGCGCGTCTCGCCACACCCGGCACCATCTACTTGGACACCGTTCGAGTCGTTTTACACGAATCAATTTCGAGCCAGCATACCTCTTATCGGCGTATCGCCTGTCCTCGCCGTCCCTGACGCGGTCCTCCACGTCTCTGGTCCTCGACGGGTCCTGGTCCCTGACCCTGGGCCTCACGGGCTCGTCGTCGATCGGGTCCCTCGCTCGGGCAGGGTCCCTCCTGTTGCCCCTCATGGGCAGCCTGTCCCTGTCCCTGCCCCTGAAGTCGCGATGGCGGTACTCGACGTCCCGGTCGCGGTCCCTCCTGTACTTCCTGTCCTCGTAGTCGTCGTAGTCCCGGCGATTGTAACCCCGGGGACGGGTCCTGTCGTAGTCGTCGTCGTAGTACTCGTCGTCGTAGTAGTCGTAGGCCGGACGTCTCAGCAGGGGCCTCCTCCGACGAGGCGGCAGGTCCCGATCGCGGTTCGAGCCCCGGTCGCCCTTGTCGACGCTCGACGGGGTCGTGGTCGTGGTGGTGGTGGTCGTCGTCGAGGTGGACGTCGTCGTCGAGTCGGCGGCCTTGTACAGGGCATCGTTGCGGTGCCAGTACTTCTTCGAGTTGGCGCAGTCGACCTCCGAGACGAAATGGCAGATGAAGGTCTTCTGGTCGAAGGCCGTGAAGTTGGCGCAGAGGAAGTCGTACCGCGTGCCGTAGAGACAGTGGTGGTAGACCTGGATCAAGAACATGGACGTTACTATAGTCGAACCTTTGAAATCGACGAGCTATTTTGACCTCCTTGCTCTTCGCGAAAGCCAGGACAACGAGGTCGAAATTTAATAGATGCAATGGGAACGAGCGAGTAGCCGAGAAAAATCGACGATCAATCTCCAATCGAGATCACAAGCAAAAAAATGAATGTCCTCACTGCAGTAGCGAGCCTCTGAAATTGCCGGTTGTTACGAGCATCACATCGCCGAGTGCGCATACCCTCGAGAGCGTTAAAGTGAAAACGCGCGCGTAACAGCGGCTCGCCCAGAGGAAAAAAGTCGAAAAAGTCCCGATCTCCCAGCTCGAGTGTTATGCTAAACTGCCGCGCGCGCTACGCGCTCCGCGATCCGGAAGTGCATATACTCTCTCGGCGTTGCATATGTGCCTCGCGATAAAAATGCGCCTCGCGTATAATATGTTTCACGCACAAAAAGGCTTTTCGCGCCTGGCGGCAAGCTACTCTATGCATTTCGAGCGAGTCGGACCCATATATACAATACCCGATGATCGTTTCGACACGCGAGCGCGCAAGTTTCACCGCCACGTCAATGTGGCGCACGAGACGGGGGCACTATGCGATGTACGTAACGACAAATATATTACAAGTACGAGCTCCGCTGCTTTGTGTCTGCTGCTGCTGCTGCTGCCGTGTATTGCTACACTTTCTGTGCGCCGTGCGCTGCCGCGGATTTTTAATAACAAATAAGAAATTGAACGCCCATACAGGCTCTCTTCCTAATTCGCCGGATTATCTAATGCAATAATGGCTCCGCGTGTAAAACGAGAAAAATCAATTTTACATAACCGAACCGAACAGTGCAACGCAGCCGGAAAGACGAAAAAAATTACACCGTGCCTATACAATCATCGCTATAAATCAAGCCGCAGTCTGGCCGATATAAATACAGTACTCGCACTATACACATGCGGCACTCGCGCGCGAGAGCTGACCGCGGCCATACTCGCTTTCACGCCCGTGTCGCCTGTTGCAGCTCGCCGAGGAAAGCGTGCGCGCGTGTGTGTGTGTGTGTGTGCATAAACGGCGCAGCTCGCGACGTAATTGCCGCCGCACAGCAGCCTCGCTATATGGGATGCGCGGCGCGTAATGATATCGCTGCAGGATTGCTCCTCTCGCGCGCGGCATTATCTGGCGGAATCATCTAGAAACCGAGAGTGCAGCATCTTCCGCGCGGCTAAGCTCACTGCGGCGAACCTCTGAATATTTTATCTCCTCTATGCTCGTGTACCACTAAGGCGCGTACAGAGGCTTATGGATTGCACACGAGAGAGTGCCGGCTTGATTCATGCGGCTCTTGCTGCTGTCGCGTGGCTGTTTCTGTCATGTCGCGCGATGCTGGGATTTCAGAGATTTCGTTGTTATGATTCTTCCCGGCGATATCGCCCGCGTGATTTGTATCAATTTGTCCGGCGCACCGCTATTGTTTGCCGCGAGAATTTTTAAGACGTGTAAAGCGTTTGTAATAATAGAGAGGTACATACTTGTGTGAGTGTGCCTCTCGAGCGCGGGAGAGCGATTTAGTGAAAATCTTCGGTCGGACGGGAGCTCGTCGGGAGAGCATTATTACGAGGATTTGGAATATGGAATGAGCCTTAACGAGAGGTTCGTACCGCGTGTAATGAAAAAATATATGATCCAACAGCGCGAGGAAAAAGAAGATCGTTATGATCAAAAGTTTTCACCTCGACTATCCGACGCGATCAGTCGTGAACTTCGGGCTTTTCTCCTAATTATATAGCGTTGTACAAATACGTATTAGAAAAAAAAAAAAAAAAAAAAAACGCTCGTACGAAAACGCACGGGGATAGCAATCATTAAGCAAAAAGTTATACAACGCGTAATTTAAAATTTTTCGAAGACGCTGTAATTGCGCATGTTTGATAATTTATGCGCGTCATTAAATTTATAAAAATGTCACTGCAACATGGATTTTCTCGGATTTTACGCTACTAATTTCGAACAGAGGAAAACCTTCGTTGCTCGTACGCTGTACGCGTCGCATCAACGGGTAATCATACGAGGCTCGCGCCTGCGGTCGTTTCATCCATCGTGAACCCGTGTCCTATTCTGGCGTTATGAATTAACGACGAGGTAAAATTGAACAGTTTGCCAGTTATTTATAACTATTTTCCTCGTTAAAGCCGCGACTAAATTTATTGTACGCTCATTAGCGTCCACCTTCAAACAACTCGCGAGTTCTGCACTTATATGCCTGCACGTACGCGCAGTAAAAGTTTTTTTCGCATTACGTTCGATAGTCTTTACAGCCCATTGTGCCGCCGTGTTATTATATAGTTTCACCTTGATCGAGGGACATCGGCAGACGGGTCGACTATTCATCCAGTACGAACGAAAATTCAAGTATACGCGCAAAGGTAAGGAGAAACCCGCTTTTTCCGTCGCTCCTTCGAGCAAGTTCCGAGTTCCGCGACGAGGCCTCTCGAGATTTGCATGACAATGGCCAGTAGTGGACCGCTTCGCTGCGCGTCTAGCACGACGCTGCAGACGGTAGGATCGAACGCGATTCCCGTCGGAAGTGCCTTTCTCGGCGATGCGGACGGCGTGTTCGATGTGTAACAAAGCGCGGATTCAGACGTTCTTCTTCCATACAGTCGAGAGAGCCTTGAATTTCTAAAAATTTCTCCCATCGCGTGTCGTATCTGCGTCGGATGTGCATTACGAAATGCAGTTGTCGACTGTTCAGCGGCGAATTAGCGAACTCTATTGTAACAGTCACCGACTGTTTACCCAGACGGAAAATCATTATGAAACTGAGCGCGGATGTTCATTTAAAATCGTTTATATTGGAGAATAACGACTGGCCTGATGGCTGTATTGTATAACCGCGAGACGAGCCTTTTATTTCTTCACGAGACGAGCGAAGCTCTGAGCTTTATCGGATATTCAAATATGCGAAAAGGTGCAATATCGCTTTTCTGCGAGCTCTGTACCGACTGCTCTCGCAATTCGGTTTGGATTCGTCTGGTGCATTCGTTCATAATTCACCGTCTGCTGTGGTCCATCTTTCATTGTGTTCTCGCAATGCTTATCGTCATTCGATTTTCACGATCGAAACGTTCGTGATAGCATTCAGAATCAGGAACAATGTAAATTCATATTTGCGACATTATCCGAAAGGGAAGCACGAGAGTACAGCTTGAATAATTCATATTCCCAGACTTTTAAACGAAGACAAAGGAAGCCCGATAAGCAAAACTTTGTTCGGCATCGCTACAGTCGCCTAGGATTAAGCTGTAACAGGAGTTACGCTTGTTATCCAGTCGCGATACGATCCGCCTCTCTAGCTTGAGCGTTTTGGATGTTCTGCTTCTCGCGGCGATGACACGCCACAATGCGATCGCCGAAAGGGAAACCGGCGAGACTTTCCATTCTCCCGAGTAAAAGTGTACTGAATCGATTTGCTTTTTCAGCCGCTAACGATCTCACCCTCGATGCGTTCCGCGTCGTTGGAGAATCTATCAAAAATCTGAACACCTCGACTCTTTCGGCAAGTTTAGCTTACAGGTACCCTTTTTCACACGCTTCTCGCCAGAATTTTACGACGACCAATCTTAAGTAGGTCGATAAGAGTGACTGTAGGCTTACGCGGATATTCGAGTTAACGATGCAACCCGCTCTTTTCTTACCTATAATGTCGCGTTCAGTCGGAGTGGTAAAATTAGGTGCTGGTTAACAATTTACGAGGTTGGATTTAATGTTTCGTTTTTTTGCAGCAAGGTATGCGCTGTGTATTCCTGCTTTTTGTTCGAAGCCGAGAGAGCCTAAGTTGACTGATTGGCATCTCGTAATTCAACATTCTAGCGAAGGTTTATCGCTACTATTTATTCAAACGCGTTACGTCTTTTCTCGACATCTGTCATTCCTCGCCACGATGTTATCCCCCTCGGCAACACGCGACCGGGAAAACCTTACGCGAGACGTCGCACTTGTCGGAATGAAGAAATCCATATCGCTAGATTAATACGTACGAGTTGTTTTTGCCGAAGCATCTGCAAAACAGCGATGCTCGAGCGTGATCCGTACGCTTCACCGAGGGGCGATAAATTAATTGACCACGAGCCTCGGCGCCTTATTAGGCCCGACCTAATAAGGTTAGACTCTTTCTTAATTGCGAGGAAAGACGGCGCGTCTGACGTGTGTCTTTCCTTTCTCAGATTTCGCGCTAGAAAGAAGAATCGCTATTGATTATACAAATGAGCGTTTCTACTGTTTGCCGTTTGAAATTTTAATGATGAGCGGGCTTGCACAATTCGCGCATGAGTTTTCTGCATCGATAACGATATTTTTATTGTACCGCAATTCGTTATTGCGAGAGAAGAGAAGCGTCTGCGATCGAGGTTACGAAGGAGTGAAGCTGACCCTGAGGGGTCCGACTTGTGCTTATCGAGTATACGAATGCTCCGTGTAATAAGGACGTTTCTTGAATAACTAGTGTAGAAACTGGCAATGGAGATTCTAAGATAATGACTCTTTGAAGAGAAACTTGAACAGATCGGCATGTCTTAATAACTTATTTATAAAAATACGGACCCGATCACTCAAATCAATCGCGTTTTTATATAAGTAGCCAAGTAGATAATACGACTGGGACTATCCAGACACCCATCCGTAATCGTTCGTCTTTAGAGCTCGAAAACTTTAATTGTTTACACCTATACTCTCAAGTTTCTTCCAATATACATAAGAATGTTGTTCATCAAGAAAGCAGTACGAGTTGCTGTCTTTTAATTTAGTTCTGTGCTCAGTAAGTACTGCACGGCGGGAAGTTCAGCCATGAAAAAGTTGTACTCCGAGAACAGCTGTACCAAGATCAAGAATCCCAACTTTACCTACAAATTCGATATTTAGTTGTTATCCATGTAAGCGAGCGGAAGTAACAAACGGCTTGACTGAAAGTTGCTTCTTGAAAAACTCCTGTAGATTTATTTGAGTTCCTCGACGATTTCGTGATGACCATATCGCATTAATTCTTAGATAGAGTTTGAACAGATCGTGACTTTACATAAGAAAATTACTTGACAATAGGCGAATCCATGCCGCTTTTTAAAGTATACGATCGAGAGTGATGCTGCATTATGTCAGCTCTTAATTTTGATGATTCCGTTATTAGTTGCTCGGGCGAGCCCCTCATGGAAAGGGGATAGATTCGATCGGCCTGAAGTGAGCGACTATCGCCGCGTTTCTACAAAAACGTTGCGAATAACATTTCCATCGGTTAATCAACGCAAAGCATAACTTTGATTCCATTTGAGTTGAACTTTCTACGCACATGAATACACAATGTCAGACGACACAATGTCGTACCCGTAAATTAATTTTCAAGCTTGCGCAAGATTATGATAATACTCGAGGATAAATCACGCGCAGTACGTAGCGTAACGTTCGCCCCTAACTTATAAACTAGGAGCTGCGCGCTCGCGCCTTGAATTACCTGACATTTATGGGGTACGCTTGCGTAAAATCCGTCATGAAGCCCGTCACATTTGAAATCGATGTCTTCGGGCATGCTGGCGTAGAACGGATACTCGCTCAGGTTATAGCCGTTCAGCTCTCGCGGCAGATTCGGGTCCCAGATGTAGTCGATTTGGGGGATACCCGTGAGCGTGTGGCCCGTCGTCGCATTTGCGTCGGTTGACGCCGTCGTCGTTGCCTGGAAGATAAGACAGATTATGGTTACACATCGGGATCGGATGAAGGTGATGATGATGAAAGCTGCATCGGGGTTTTTAACGAATCCGGATAGGATTAGCATCTGTTTAATTTGAGGGAACTAGTGTGTGTTTTTAATTACGCGCGCTTGTCCTTCGCAACGTCGGGCGGCTGTAGCTTTCAGGTCAAGGTAGCTTTGACGCCGGCTCAAAATTTTTGCGCTAGAAGCAGTAAGTCTAGAAAAATCACGCGATACTTTGCAAGGATACCGCGGATGCCAATGAAGATATCGCATGTATCGAAAAAACTAAAACCCCGAGCAGCACACAACGCTGCAGTACTCAAATTAACGACAACACTTTTTAACGCCGCTTCCTACTACCTTGCCAATCATGTAAATTCGAAAACCCGATACTTAAACGGCGCGCGTACAGCATTGAGCTGTAGTCCTGGAGCCGCCGCGTTGCGACAAGAGTGTCCGCAAGAAAATTGAAAGAGCACTGTCGGCAAGACGATGCAGGCACCTCCATAAAATTACCACATAACTGGAGTGCATGAAAAGCTCATAAACGCAGTTACGTGTGTATCGACTGGCGTCGAGCAGCACTCACTTTCCTATGCAAACGATTTTTGCCTTATGCAACTTGCGCTCGTTGCGCGAGCGGATACGTGTCCGATAAAAAATCAATCCCATTGTATTCAATAATTCGCGGTAGAAAAAATGCGCGCACCTATCGATTAAGAGTGAATTACTATCGATCTCGATCGACACAATGAGTGTGCGAACAGCTTTCGAAGTTAATGACACCTACTCGCGCGAGTTGCGTCAGGAACTAGCATAATTCGCCCGGTCAACCTTCGACGAGCAGCTCCTAATCGCTATTTTACGGTCTTCCCTTCTAAACAAGCTAAAAAGCGCCGGCATTGAGCAAGTCGTTTACTCGGATCCGAAATAATCGCGCCGAGGCTACGCTACACCTACCTGTCCTGCATCCTTGTAAGGCTGTCGCGACTTTTTACATTGTCATGCGAGCGCCTCGAAAGTGTCGGGCTCGTGCGCCGGCGGTAGTGAGAAAACGAGGTGATGAGAAAAGTTAGCGATCTACCTCTGTACGCGAGCGCAAGAAAGTCCCGCGAGGAAACTTGACTCGGCCCTTCACATTTCATTTTCGCGAAACTTTCGGCGCAAAGTTTGCTTCGGGTGATGTATGTTTCGGCGCTAGTGGAGACGCCTAAATATTTCATGGACTTTACGTTTTCTCAGTCTCTTCCTCGTCGAGAGCGAGTCATAAACTACGGGACTTTAACAATGTGATTACGCGCATCGTTTATGGGAGACAAGTTTAGTTGTGTACACGTTACCTCCGAATGCGATTTTCAAGTCTTTAAAACAGTTTCGCGCTGGGGTCAGGAGTGTAACTTGGTTTAAAATAATAGGGCCGTAAAAAATCAAGCTCTTCGAAACGTAATTATCCCCCAAAGTTCATATTCCCACGATAAATGCGCGCGAGCGAGTTCGAGGTATCGTACGTGCATGTTTATGAATTGGTGCCCACACGTCGTTCCCGGCTGCGTGTAAAACAAAGCGTCGTCCGCGCGTATGTAATTACGACCGTTGCAATCACGCGCAGTTAAGCGGAGGAAGGAAGAATCGCTCAAACCGTCGGGAAGGCGTAATCGATCCCTCGAGTAATCGCAAAGAATTTTCCTACTTAGACGACGAGGGCGCCAAACGTTGTTATTAGCAGATGTGCGTAGCGCGACGCCTCGGTAGGTAGGCGGATTTGCTGGCTGCGCCTATGCATATTCAGGAGTAGCCGTGGGAAAATCCTCCGAACGCCACCCACGCGTCGCCAGAATGTCAAGGTCCGCTTTGAGTGTCATCTTTGTTGGCGGAAAGTAGCTGCTTTGCGAAACGCCGGCGCGCGCGAACGACTTTGTTTATGCTTCCTTTTATTGTAATGGAGGCGGTAACTCGCGATAAAATTTGCATGAATGGTGGTATAGTTTACTAGGGAAAAAAAATCACCTCGACTTCATCGTCTGCGCTTTCAGCAGCGTCCGGTTCTTCGGTGGTTGTTGTTGTCGTCGACGTCGTTGCTATCTTGAACTTCGGTCTCGTGGCCTTGAGAGCGTCCGAGACTGCTATCGCTATCAGGAGTCCTGCAAACGGAAAGTTCGATTAGCGCGAGTAACGACAACTCACATGGATAAATTCGATTCTAGCCGAGGCGGGAGTTTCGTCAAGAAGACGGGAGTTAAGCTGAAGTAACGCTTAATTTTTTCGTTAGTCTAAGCATTCGCTTAATTAGCGCCAGCGCGAATTAAGTACCCGCAGGTTGTTAAAGATAAACAGCGGAATTGTAATTTGGTAATCTGCGAGTTGCGACAGCTCGTGCTTGCGCGAGAAGAGGCTGGAGAAGAAGAAGCTGAGGAAGAAGCGTCAACGTTGCAAAACCGGAGCGCGGCAGCCTGGTCTTCGTCTAGCGAGAAAACTCGTGATGCAATTTTTTAGCGTGTCTCTCGGAGATACTCTCGGCTCTTTCTTTCCCGAAGGCTTATAAAATGCATTCAGGTTGGGTAATTGCTTCGAACCGGATCAAGGCCGCCTATCAATCGTTTCCACTCTCCCGATGCACGTCAGATCTAGGAGCGATACACAGCTTGGATTTCGCGAAAGTGCCTCTTTTGCGCCAGCATGAGCGATGGGCCCTTTACTCGGCTCATCTTGTTGATTGTCTAGAAAGTGGTTCGGTTTTAGAAACTGTTGATCGAGAGGTTGCAATTTAACCGATGAACTGGATCGAGAGATGTGGACACATACTTATGGTTCAATGGTGTACCTAGCTGGCCGATCAACATTTGACAACGAGTGATGGCTTGAGATAAGTGATTGACAGGCTTGTAAATATACAGATGCCAGAGTGACAGAAAGTACATCGGCACAGTCGAATCACTGCGTCGCTAGAAATGTCGATGCGATACGATAATTTTCCCAAATTACTTCGCGCCGATAACTACGCTCGACACGTCCTTCACAATAAGCCATCAGCGCAACGCCGGCAGCAAAACAATAACACGAGACGAATCAGGCGCTAACACGGGACCTCTCCCATAAATCGCCGTCCCGATCGCTCACTCAATAAAGTCAGCCGCGGCATGTCCCCAACGAACAGCGCAGTTGTCACCGCAACTCGGATCCACCTGATGCAGCTACTCGGATAAAATCTCTCCGCCGCTCTCACAATTGCTTCGACGCCTCAAGTGCACGTACACGCGTGCGTATACATAGACTGCAGCGCAGCGAGTATAAGTCGAGTCCAAAAGAGCTGGCGCCGCCTCGCTATTACAAAATCGATCTGCCGCGTGCACAGGCCGGAAAGACGGACGGCGCGCGCGCGATTTTGGCTGTGCTCATATAATGCAGCCTCGTTCGGGCCGTATACGCCGCGACGCTCGGAGGCGCGATAGGAAAAAATGGCATCGACGCCCATTGCATATGACGCGGGTCTCGGTGTGTCAGCGGTTGTCCAATGAGACAGGCTATACCTGTGTGTACACAATGCACGTTTAGTCTGGGTCATATATGCGCGGAAGATATTTCGACAGAGTCTGCCAGCTAAAAAATTTCATTTCTCGTTTGGGATTTTTTTCGGAGCATTGTTTTGATCTTGGGGATTTCGTCGAGCGAATTTCGCGGTTGTGATTGCACGTTGCGCCAGCAGCTCGTTGAATGCTATCGCACTGTCGATCTGTTGTCCCGTTTTTTTTTCTAGCAGCTTGTAATCGAAAAGAGAGCCAGTTAATTAGAATGAGGTTTCGCGATAAATTCATCAATTTTTAACATGACTTTGCCGCCTCTACGAAGACCAGCGTCTGTATCAGCACGAGCCGTTAATTTACGTAAATAACGCCCTATCGCGCCGATAGCATCACGCTCTGAAAAACAGACGAAACGAGCAGCCTGGCCTCATGCTCCATTATAAATCATTTTCTGAATCGCCGGCTCTCGTTATCAGTACAGATCGTTGTGGCGCACGTTCCCATAGCCGCGCGGATTTTTCCTCGGCGTTACGTTCTGGCACGAAATCATACGCGAGTTACAACACCAACCCTTATGATCCCGGCCGTAAAAAGACAGCCGGAGCGGCGCGAGATAAAGAGCCAGAAACTCGGCTGAGAAGCGGATGGAATTACACACTGCGCACGTGTTTTCGCACGGGTTCGCTTGCAGCCGCGGAGCGAAAGGATCGTCGGCGACGTTGGTCTCTTGCAAAAGGGGGTCCCTGTCGGAATAATCGCAGTAAATCGGTGCGCTTCCGTCACGCTCGTCTCTTCGATTGCGGCGCTGATCCGATCGGCTCCTGAGGGAATCGCGCTCGGTTGCGAGATCGGCGCTGACGACTTCTCGGTCAACGATCCTCCGCAGGCCGCATTTGGATGAAATTCGATTGTATTCCAAGTGGCCGCGGCGAAGAAGGCTCGACTTCGTTCCTCTTTTTCGCCTTCTCTCGGATGTGCGTCACGCGGCGACGTGAGTTCGGCTGCCCTTTATGCGTATGCGACTGCCGCGCAGGTCTTTATTGGGACAACGTGTGGTGTCGAGCCGCTCCTTGGTATTCCGCGCTGCGCGAGCTTCATAACGTCTTACGGGATTCTCGTCGATATATCACGAATGAGGAGGTTATCGCGGGACTGTTGGAGAAGCGTTATGACACCTCAACGTTTTTACGGGTTCCCTTTAAGGAATTGCAATGGCAATCCGCGCGGCGCGTCATACTTTTAGGTCTTCTTATACTGGACGTTTTTCGCGTTTTGTTGTTTCTTACGAGCGGGGAAAAATCTCAAGTGGATTGCAGCGCACGCTACTGTACGTTGTACAGTACGCTGACCTAATTTGTCTTGATACCGTAAGTGCGTATCTTGTACTTTCGGTCCCATAATTATGCGATGACTTATATGTCTGAGCTTCACCGCAGAAACGAATGGTTCTTCAAGTTTCGAGAATGGAATATTCCAGTGTGAGAAAAATCCGGGAGCTTACCGCTGTATTAAATAACAACTTGGCGGAAAAGAGGGACATCGGGAACCCGCATTCCTTGAAATGCTGAAATATATTCAATCCCGTTCGAGTACAAAAGTTTCTTGAGTTTACTTGAAAGGATTCATTCGTGCATGTACAATTCGTAGCTCTTGCAGAGAGGGTTTATAACTACTGGATATATAATAGAAGGCTTTTGAGCTTACCATACAGAGTAAGTAAAAGCCATCTCCTCTCCCGCATATTGGCTCTCCTGCAACAAAACAAAAAACAAACATTTGAGACTGATTATGACAACGTAAAATTATTTATTTCATATTTCTAAAGTTTAGAGTATCTGATTTCTATCTGGTACATCGCTCCAATGTATACAAGTGCCAAGTCATAAAGTAGCTGATATCGCATGACCCCACTGACGCTAAGCCTCTCCCAATGATGTTATTACTTTCACGTTCAATCGAATCCAATAATTTTCGAATCTAGAAGTGCTCGATGAAGACGATCGTTATATAGTTCACTGGCCTCGCTCTACACGTCGATTTCTCCGATGGGAAAAGCATTTCGAACCTCATAATTTCTCAAAGTAAAAATCAGTTACGATGAATAACGAAAGTTACGTTGTACGTTCTATTTTTGCCGTGCAGCTAGAAATCCGCATAGTGTCTTCCGATAAGATTTCCCGTAGAATTTCAGACTTGTTTTTTGGCAAAATGTACTCTAAAATAGGTTCACGCACCGCAGAAATGTGAGATAAATTAGTCGTCCATTGTATGCCCTGTGGGAAATTGTTCAAGCCTACACTATAAAATGCTCGTTGAGAGGTTTAGAGGCAATTCACGAAAAATTGCGTGGGTTTTCAAAAGTGTTCCAACAATGCGTTTCATTATTGCACGCTTCAATGAGAAGAGTAATAATAGGTCGGATGAAAAAGTATATAACTCGCAGACAGTCGCTCGACGATTACGGTACGCCATCGACAATTAATGTTTCTTGACAAGACACACCCCGCAATTTCTATTGTTCCTCTTCTGAGGTTAGCATCGTTTCAAGCAATTACTGCACAGCTTGAAGAAACATTGTCTTTGATTTCTGAATGTTTCCGTGCTTTATTTTTTATTTTGTTATAACTTATGAAGGCCAGTTGATGGTTTATTCGCAGCATAAAATCTTTTTGGAAAACCGTTCTACAATAAACATTGTTTCCCTCGGTTAATAGTGTGGAATGAAGCAGCGGTAGGCAGAAATAAATTTCAATAATTCTTCATACGCTCATAAGAAACTCCAAACATTTCGGCATGTGCAATATAAGTCTGACTATATTGATCCACTCGCCGGAATATCATTCCTTTCCTCAACTTTCAAAAACCCGCGTAGCTTCCTGGTACACATAAACGTTGCATCGAATCATTACGAAAGCCATATGGAATCAATAATGCAAGGCAGTTGCAGTGTATGTTTCGTTTTCCGCATCCTCGTAATAAAGTAACTCCATAACAGTGCGGCTCCGCGCACTCCCACGCAGCGCAGCACGGCTTTTTCAAAAGCAGTCGGTTTTCAGGCTGGCCTCGACATGTCGGCCTAAAAATACAGGCGCCTTCGAAAAAAACAGCGCCGAAACCGAAGCCGGATAAAAATTCCGAATTCCGGAATAACCGAAAAGCCTGCAGCGTGCGTACACGTCGTGGCCGCCGCCGCTGCGAAAACACACATACGTTTACCGCGCGCATGTGCGCCGCATGAATATCAACGACACACAGAGGATTCGAAAGTTGCGGGCGAACGCGAGCGCTCGTACGGAATCCGCCTCGCGAATGCGCGTATACAGGGTGATCGCAAACTACCGCACGCGGGATCGGCTCGTCGCCGGGAAAATGTAGCTTTAATTGGTTAAATTGGTTTAATTGATTAAATTGGCCAAAAATCTACGAGCATCGCCAGCAGGAGCGAGGTGGAAAAAGGCGAGTCGAATCGAAAAACGAGAAAGTCCACCTCCCGCGAGCATCGTTCAATTTTCTCCTCTGCTCGAGTCAGTCTTCACGCGCGATGCTATAGAGTGCACAGCCTGTACACCGCCGCGCTGCGCGCCTTTACGTTACTGGAGCATGGCCGGGAGCTCTGACGTTTACGTGCGTGTGCACTGTGCACGTCTACATCCGCGCGGCGCGGGCCGTCGACGCGCTCGATCGCGAGCATATGGGAACGGATAGAGGAGCAGTAGGCACTTTCTCTGTGCTGTCACCACTGCTAACCATATAATGCGGGGATAATGTGGGCGTTATATAAAAGCTCGATCACGTAATACCGGGTGCGACTTTGACGCGCGAGAAGCTGTCTGCGGCGTCTTTCTCCTCTCGCTCTCTGTCTTCGTTCGCAAATCCGTGGATATACGAGCCGCGGCGTCGCCTAGACGACGACTTCTGCGAGGATTAATCGACTAGGCTTGTTGGACGCGTACGTGTGGAGGATTGATACCGGCGCTGAGCCTCGGCGAGGATTCGTATTTACGGATGCGAATCTCGGATTACTGTGTGCGATGTTGCAGCCGTCGGAGAGCTGAGAAACGATCGTGGATCGGTTGCATTGGAGCTTTGCTTAGGTCCTTTCCCACAAGTATTTCAAATGGTTGAGTATTTTTTTTTTCGAATACTCGGATACTTTGTCGGCGAACGAACATCGAGAAGCGATTTCCTTATGGTTTGCATGCGATTAAAATTTCGCAAATTCTAGAACGTGTCGAGAGATTCGCAAGTTTTTTCTCGAACTTTACGATTCGCGATGTAGAGCCTCGAATGTATACCGATCGGATTAATTAAAATTTCGCCATAATCTCCCCGTGCATCGATCGATACACATACGATAACTTAATTATAACTTTCCATTCTATACTTCTCGTGTGTTAGCTCTGCGATGACTTAATTACTTCCGCTCTTGAAACTCTAGATTCGGCACTAATCATGTAATCGCTTCCAGAACCTGTAAACGCAGCGGTGAAAGTATAACCTTGCGATTGAATATTTCGTGTCTATTTCTTTTCTCAAAAAGACTCAAGCTAACGTTCTGCATAGTAAGGAGGGAATTTCGTGCCATTGTCTTCCTTGAGCGGTGTAATTTACATTTTTTTCAAAGACAGCTTTCATTCGGCGCTCGTAATATGCGAGCCTTTTTCCGCATTACCTGTAATCTTTGTCTCACTGCCGCCACTTGTACTTGGTGTCGTGTATTTTATTTTTCCGGTTTTTAGGCACCGCAACTGCTCCAGTTATTTCAGGGAGCAATTTGTTTGCATCAGAATCAAAGACTCGTAAGTCAGGTAATTCGCAAGGTTTCTTCAAACTCCTGTGGTTAGCTTTTTTTTTTTGCAATAAGGCAAGTTAATGTGATCTCGATCTCACTAGACATACAGGCCTGTGGGCATAAAGAAAAATGCATTTCACGTGAGAATGTGGAGCCTTATCGTGCTCTAATTCACACGAGATTCCGACGCTGATATCGTGAAAAAGCAACATTAACGCTCGGCTGTATGTTTTGCCAGGAAAATACAATCTCGCTCGGTCATTACTTTTTATGATAATAATTTTACCTACTTATGCTTTTAGGGAGTTCCACATTCTTTCTGTACACATGAAAGTGCGGGCAAAAAGTGCGATCCATTTCCTCGATCGTTTTCAAGCAAGGATGTTTGCGATGAGATAATCCTCGACTCCACCGACTCTTTCTCTCCTAAATAAGTTGTTTAGGTAATTTTTAAGCTGCACAAAGACGCTTTTTGAGCGAGCAAAAACTCTCTCGGTTCTAGAAGCCGCCCACAATTCTTCCGTCAACAAGGACACGGCAGCAAAAGGGTACTAAAACGACGTTTTAACAGCAGAGGAAAAAAAATTGACGAACCCACGATCGCTGCGTGTTTCCGAAGCAATTCAACTTTTTCAAACTCGAAGTGAAAGTTTTTCCGTCGATCAGCCTCTCGTGAATAGAATTTTCGAATCGATCTCGGCATTTCGAAAAAAATCGCATTACGCGCTACTGGGGAAGACGTTTTCCATTGAGCCGGTGCCAGAAGCGAAAAATCACCCGGCACACAGCAGGAAGCGCGTCTGCGTCGTGCGTAATATAATTGAGCTCCCGCTTGTGTATACATATCTATCGGCCATTGGTATACTATCGCTGGTATGCGCCTATGCCGGCTTTCTATCGGCACGTACCTATAGACACGCGTGCGCGCGCCCGCGCATGTGTTTACCGACGACTCTCTCGTCTCTTTACATTATGGCATAGCGCATGCGTTACGTTGCGTTACGACACGGAGTTAACGGTCAGCTGCGACCGCTAAAGGTCAGCGGAAGTCACCGAGCGCGAACAGATTTCCATTGCGACATATCCAGGAATCGATATGTGCTCGGGTAACGAGATATATCCTCCCGCCGCGGTCTATCGCGACGCTTTGTTCCTTCGCTTGTCGCCTAACGAGCTGCGGCTTTGAGGCGACGCTTCTTCGCGCACCGATCTTCTCCAGAACTCGAGGTTATGTGCACATCTCATTGATCTAATCGGTCACCAGAGCGCGGAGAACTAACTTTCTAAAGGAGATAAACCGCTTGAATTGTTTGTTTTACGTAAAGTCTCATTAGAGGCGCTTCGTTTTTCCTCGGTTTTAGTGCCACTGAAGAATCAATTCGTAAGCTAATGGTGTCTAATTGTAAGAGATAAAGCGAACCAAGAGGATTGAACATTTAGGAAAGACTTTGGGTGCCGAAAATGTAGATCATTGTCACATAATGAGCGGTAAGTGCGAGTTAATCATTAATTCCATAAAATACTTTGTTTCCCTTCACCCAAGTAAGTTGCATCGCAATTTGCGTCAAAAAATAGAAAAATGAAGTCATCGTAATTTTGAACTTTTTACATCCATGCAAGATCTATAGCAAATCGCATAATTGGCGCGCGGTATTGTTATCTCAAATTTTTACACCGCCGCGAGTTATGCAGGTTACACAACATCCCGGGTAGAATGTCCAAAGCAGCTATTCACTGATTTACCACTGCTACCACATTGCCGTTCCAATTAACTTTGCTCAACGCTCGCATTGATATAGTACAGTACGCCGATGCATGCCAAGGGGGGAGATTTTCACGGTTTCGCGGAATATAAAACCGACGATTTCCGAGCAAAAAATTGCGCGGACAAGTGCTTTTCCATGTGCTGCTGCGAACGTCATAATAATTCATAAACCCCGCGCGGCTTCCTGCTTCTTTCTCCAGTTTTTCTTCCGTTGTATAAGAAATGCACCGCACGTTCGGCTGTATGCACGCTGTAGCCATATTTTATGTTATATTATCTTATATATATATATATATATATATATATATAGGGGACGAATTTAGTATACGATCCGAAAACGAGAACGGATGCGAGTTATTTGACCCCGCTATTTGTAATTTACGGTTACGGCACGGTGGATACCGCTAAAAATCTGTACAGGCTCGCGCGAACTATAAATAAGTCTCCGTTGCAAAATAACGAATTCGCGTTGTACGTCAACACAGCAGTTTCGCTTCAGTACCCGGCTCGACTACCCATCCAAGTAAATAAACATTTCACCTCGTTATACCTCATTCGCCACTGTTCTCGACGGTATACGACGAGCGCGCGCAGTATATAAACATAATACTCCTAGTCCTCGCGCCCACAAGCGCACAATGTCCTTTAAAGGGCAACAATCCCGTGGCGAAGGAATCGGCCGGTGCGCATAAATAAGAGCTGATCGGTGTAGCGCGGACGCCCATTGGCGGGTCCGTAAGTACATAAAACGTCCTCGATCCCTCGCCGTTCCCTTGTCCAGTTTGCCGGACTGCAGAGCCTCGACAATGAGCGACGCGGCGCAGGCGTGGTTACGTGCGCTTACACACACTGCGCGCGTGACTCGATAGCCTTCAAAGGCAGCGGCTTTCGTTTCCTCGAGCCGTTCGCGTTTTACTCGCAGGCGCAGATGTATCACCGTAGTCGCGGGAAAAGTCGCCCACGAGCCCGAGCAGTGGGAAGATGCGCTCGCAGCTGTAATTGGGTGCAGTGTGTGTGTGTGTGTGTGTGTGTGTGTGTGTGTGAGTGAGTGCGCGGAGAAACGCGTCTTCTTCGCCTGGTGCGAGCGAGTCTTTCGTAACCGCATCAGCGAGCGCGCGCTTCTTTTTGTCCGCGACCCGGCGATGATGATGACGACGCAGGAATGCGAGTTTTTGTCGAGCGAAGGGGTTACTCGAGCTTTTTTCTCGGCTCGCTTGTAACGCAATGGCGTAATGATTATGTTTTGTGACGGAGCTCGACGCTCGGACCGATGCATTTACACGTTGCGCGGGGCCTCGCTTTGCTTTCCATATACCTATAGCGAGGGGTTACTCTCCGGTAATCGGCGTAATTATGCCGGAAAATCAATTCGTCAAATCGGCCCGTAGGCGGATAATTCATGTGATTCACGAGGTCGTTTTCATAATGGGCCGGCATATATTGTTGATCGTATTAGTAAATAATTTTTGTATTCTTTATGTAGTCTATCGAAAAAAGGGATGCGAGATGAACTGGTAACGACCTCTCGATCGGGTGGAGCAACACAGCTACGGGCATTTTTCAGCTCCCCCTTAATTAAATGAGCGCGCGCTACAAGTTCAGTGCAGTGCAGTATCCCGTTCGTGTTACCAGTTTTTTCGAAGCCGAGAATGACTTTAAATGTGTTTTATATAGTAGGTACATTGTGCAATACTATTTGCCGCGAACTTTTATTGCTCTCTCCTTACGTGTACGCGGGGTCGTGCAAACAAGTTTTTCCCTCCTTGACGTCAGAATATCCCCTTTGTGTCTCGCTGCATACGCGTCGATAGAAATAATTCAGACACGTATCCGAGATTTATAGCTCATTCTCCATAGGCTCGCTTGTTCGACATTTTCAAAAAGTGAAAATGCGATGGGAAACAACACGCGAAATTAGCAGCTAGACAAGTCGAATCTCACCGATCCGGCGCACGTACGAATCACTCTCGCCGATCTTCACAAATCAAGTGGAAACAAGGCAGCAGCAGCGATCCGGTCCACCGGTCGCGCACGCGAGATCGATCGCGACAAATGATTTCTCGCGCGGTGGAAAGTGTGCCTACCGCTGCGCGTGTACTCTTTCTCTCGGGACGATCGTCGCCGAGCGCGACGCCAAAGTGTAATACCGTAAGAGCATATATGCTCTATAGAGGAGAGACGGCCGCAGCCGTTGTCTTCGGACATTTGCTTAACGAGTGGCTGCTCGGCCGCGCAGTAGAAAGTGTCCGATTGTGCCGCTCGCACGTGTGCGCTTGTATCGGCAAAGATCGCCACCGGCGATTATTATCGCGGCCGGGGATCTCTCGCCGATTGTTTTTTCCTCTTTTTTCGCGTACACGCGCGTGCGCGAGCGGAGGATGCGGGGAGCGATTGGAAAGAAGGCTGAGTGGAAAATGACCGAATCGCCGCCGAGGCTTTGTTCTGCCGCGGTGAGAGGAGCGGAAGAGCCGTTTTTACGCCTCGCCGTTTCTCAGAGGTGACGGACGATCACCGCGGGGAAATGAAGTTTAAGTTTCTATAATGGAGACGACCATTGTAGCTGGAATTACGCTTTTTTGGCGGGTTGTTTATGATGGTCGCGGACTTTGAGCGCTGCAAAAAACGATATTGGGAAACTCTCGAATCAAAAAAATGTACCACGAAGCGGAGCTTGCACCATCAGTAACTGCAAAAATCCTCGAGTTCGCAGGTGTACTTTCCGTCGATAAATCGTGAGAGACGAGAGGCAATGCCATCGCTTCGACGAAAAGAATTTAAATCCTCGCTAAAATTCCGTCCGGCGAGCATCCAGACATCCTGACGTCAAGCTCGACCAGGCCGCGAAACTCGAAACGCATTCGATATAATTTATGTGGATCTCAAACTTTCGAAACATCGCCGCGTCCTCGCGGCGAATGTAAAAATCCCAGAATATGAGAGAGAAAAAAATATTCATCCTCTAATTGCTTCTTGCGAAACCCCTTGTTTTCTCCGTGAATTTCGCGAAGACGAATACACGTGCACACACATAATATACTCAGATGTTGATCGGCGTAATGCCGAATGGCTTTTTGTGTCAAGGTGCTCGTCGGCGAGCAAGTCTCTCTCTCTCTCTCTGTCTCTCTCTCTCTCTCTCTCTCTCTTTCTCTCTCTCTCTATCTTTCGGCGTGTATGGAAGAAAAGCGATGCGCGCACGCACACACATACTTATGAAACTCGCGTCTCCGTAATTCGGTCGCCAAGCGGCGTGAAGCGGCGGCAGCGGCGCGTGCCGGAAACCTTCACGCTGGTAACGCGAGCCGCGTGCCATTACCTGCCTGCTTTCCTGAAAATCGCGGCTAATCGCGCTGTTGGCGGGGGACGCAGAACCGTTGTCGGAGATTCGTTTTCAGTGCCGAGATCCACTCCGAACACTGTTTTTATCGCGCGGAGCCGTGTGGTTTCCATTCTACTGTGACGAGCAGACTGAACGCGACCTGCTGTGTCACTGTGAAACCAAATTAGCTTCTTCTCGATTGATGGACATCGATCGATTCGTTGTGATCGTCGAAGCATTCATTTTAGGCGTGGGTATACTGGGATATTTATTGATGGATTGATATTTTCTTCGTAAAAGTGTACCTTGTATTTGGGTCGATGAATGTATGGCTTACAAAAACGATTGGGCTTCTTCATTAACGAACTCTTTGACTCTCCTTTCCCGCAGCTACGCTTCGTTAAATTATATTATAAACAAGCCGAAATTGGGTTACACGCAGCAGCACGTTTTTAATCTCGCCGACGGGAGACTGCAGACATTGCGAAGTTGTCACTTAGTTGGAACCATTACTATGACTGGTTTTCACGCGCGTACGTGCAGTTTCCTAACTCTCGCTTTATGTGGAGTATCTTATGAATTTTGAAAATCCAATTAGTACTTCCTCATCGCCCACCCGATTCAAACAACTCGTTTGAAATCGAGTCTTCAATCACGTTATGCCTTGTTATTATTTTTTTTTTCGATTTCTGCAAAATAAAAGTCCTCGTCGCCCAGAATCGTCTCACGTTATTTGGAATAATGATTCATGGGCGTACGTGAGCAAAGAGGAGAAAAGCGATGACAAATGAGTTACGAATGAATGCTCAGAAGCAGTAGATATCGCATTTCATGCTTTCGTGACTTTGAACTCGATAACATAACGCGGAAAAAGTCGACGGAAGAAAGTTGCGCGCTTTAAATAACGCACTGCGCCTCCTTTCCAGCGCCAAGCGTATTTAACGACGATACCAGCACATTCGTCTCCACCCTCGGGATGAATTATTGATGTAAACCTGCGGGTACATAGAGACGCGGTGTGACCGTGACCGTTGTCGCGACCATAACGAGCTCCTCTGTACACCGCGAACTGGCGCCGTAAATTTCCTTTAATTAGTCCTTTAATGGGTTTGTTCAACCGGGAATCTGAGAGAACCCAGCGTTTGTTCCTGGGCAAGCACGCGAACACGCCTTCGCTCTGTGCCTCCGCGAGAAAACCTGTATTCTCCCGACGCGGTACACTCTCTCACTCGAGAACGAAAATTCGTCCGAGCGTAGAGCAGTTGGTCTTATTGGTACGTTGTGCAAGCTGCGCGGGAAAAGCGATGATTTTCCTGGACTCTTTTTCACTTCTTATCGTGCTACCCCTTTTTTGCCCGCGACGAGAGATGATGGCCCGTTTCGAGCGCGGAGAAACGATCTTTACGCGGGGCCCGTAATTGATGCTTTTACGCCCATAGTTTTATTTTCTAATTGTATATGCATTAGAGTGCTCGGCCGCGGCGTCTATCATTATTCAGTGAAAATCAAAGTATTTAATTGGCCGTAAAGCTGCGGTATCCAGGTTAACTCCGAGAGATTTTAGTCCGCGGCGTCGATTGGATAATTTCAATTTCGAAGAGATCGGTATCGAGCCCCTCGAAAACTTTATCGGCAGCTGCAGCAGCGTGCGCGTTCAACGAACTTCTCTCGCGGGCACAGTTTCTCCCCTCGAAAACAAAGCGCATATACGCGCAGTCTAATTCAATCTCGCGCGCGCGCGTGCATTACGACTCCAGCAAAAAATCGGCCAACAAGCCAACAATCATTTCCCGAAAGCGGCGATAAACCGATCCCTCCACGTGCCTACCCGCGTGTCGTAATGTGTGCCTATGAAAATGCTTTTACAGTCGGCTCTATACTCGAGTAGCTTCCTTGTGTACGCACGCACGGAAAATTGCTCGCTTAGCTCGTGTAAATTGGAGTAGGATGTATTATATGCATATAGAGAGGGAGAGAGCGCCTCGTCCGTTATACGATCGAACGTGAGATATTAAGCGCGGCGAATTATCGAAAGCCGCGCCACTCGGAAGTTCGGCCGCGAGTGATGTATATTGGGCTGGTGGCATTAGCGGCGATTTTCTCGCGGCGAATTATCCGGTGATACTCGAAGAAAGTCCACAGCTCGAGCAGCGGTCGTATTTATATAGTCGCGCGGGTAAAGCGTGCGTGCGCGCGTATTATAATATTTCAAGCGTCTCGAGCGCCGTTTTGATATAATTGCCGATGCAATCACATGCGTTTTATTACGCGCGTTACGTACACGGTCGACTGTCGAGTGTTAACGCGCGTTCTCCCAATATGAATTCCATCGAGTTGCGTCGTAACCATCAGTTTTGGAAGTTTGTTCATTTAGCAAACAACCGCTGCAGTAAAATTGGAATTCGAATTACAGGAAGCCGATCGTCGGTACAAAGAGATTTTCGAAACGCGCCTATAATGAACCGTTTAAAAATCATTCAAACGTTGCGTTTCCTCGTTCCATGAGTGATGATGATTACCGATTTCGTTGCAAAACGCGGCTTTGATAAGACTCGGCTACGGATTTTCTTCAGATCGGCGATCCTTGCCAAATGTGCTGCTGTGTTTATCGAAAGTGAAATCGCTCGATATACAGCGTAGTGCGCAACGGTCACACCGACTAGACTCTCCGCTGCGTGAATAGACACGTCTGTTGTGCGGTCCGCGATGAGTTTTTCCGCTGAAACAGCGAGGCTCTGTCTGCTCTCTCGGTGTGAAGCGACGAGTTCTTTTCGAGTCTGGAATAATTTCGCAGCTGACACAGAGGAGCCGTGTGCGTGTACGTGAATGGAATTTTGAAGCGAAAACGGCTTTGTGTAACGGTGAGACCACTGTGCGGAATTTTCGCGCTCATTCGTGGACCGTAAATATTATAGCTGATTACGCAGACAAGAAAATTACTCGAAAACAGTCGATATACTTGTGTTTTTATGACGCATTCTTTTTTCATCGCTGCACTGAAAAAAGAGAAGGATTCTCCGCGTACAATCACATCGATTTTCTTAAATATCGGGTCGGAGAACGCAACTCCTCAAATTGCATAATTAAGCGCATTGTTAGCCGTCGAGGAAAAGCCGATGCACGGCAGGTATTATATACCCCCCGCGATAAGATCGAGCAACGCGAAACGGCCATATTCCGCACGCGGCTCTTCGGCCGCGGAGTAAGACGTCGGTTAGAACGTTTCCTGGCGGTTTTATGTGTTTTTGAAGATTGCCCAGAAAGAGAATTGTTGAAATCCTTGATCGTGCGGCAGATACGCGATAATTGTGCGAGTGCGGAAGTCCTTTAGAAGTCAGGGCCGTCGAGTGTGGCCTGTAATCCGACTGCTGGAGTATGGAAAAGGCGAGAAAGTGAATTTCCGTGAATTAATTAAAAAAGCGACGCTAATAAATTAACTTCGCGTAGTGTGCGGTGGTTCGATAAAACGCTTGACAGTATATTACAGTCTGCTTTATGACTTCCTCGCTAGACTCTGTGTCAATAGCGGCTCGCTATTTATTCCTGCCGACTATGTGTTTTGATATTATGACCGAGCGCCTCGAAATCTCAAAAGTTTTTCCAACATCATTGATATTCCGTCCTCGTGTGTTCGCTGCCCGAACAGCGGCAGAACTGAACGCAATTGTGTAATTTCCGACTGCTTGTTTCCAATTGGTGCGGCTGGTAAAAATTGCGCTCGATTCTTTCTTTCATTAAAGGAGAACGAAAGCGCACACCCATTCCAATCTATTTTGATCGGTATCGCGAGCCGTCGAAAGGAACAGAGAAAGTCGTTAGTTTCGCGATAAACTTGGCGAGATTTCGCAAGGATTGGACGCATGCTGTACAAACGTGTAACCCCTTCGATTCAAGCAGTGTATATGATATACATAATGTGTTGGTTCGATGTATATGTATTGTATTCACTCGACTATTTTTCCCATCGAATCTCTCCCCGCATGTCTCCAAGCCAAAAGAACCGGCGCGTAATTGAGCGCACTGCGACGATCAAGCAGTCACGCGCACAAGCGCAATTTTCCACTCACGCCGGATAGGCATCAGAGTGTACGGCAGCCGCATAACGGAAGTGTCCACTCTTGGCAAAAAGCCCAGGCAAACTACAGGCGGTCGTTGGCTGTATACGTAGTCCACGCAGGCGCTAAATGCAAAGCGAGCCGAGCTCTGATTTCTCGAGCTATCACGTCTCCTGCAACAGATTCGCTTTCGAGCCGAGCCGCGCGACGAAAGTGAATGTGAACGCATTAGAATACATTACGAGACCTGTCGCAGCCGCAGCCGCCGTCGCCGCACTGTCGAGGTTAAGGAAAATATGTGCGATTGCGCATTTATTCTGACACCAGCCGAGCGCCATGTTGAAACACAACGGAGCACTGCAGTCGATATGGCTGCCGCGATTACGTTTCCCTTGTTTATCGCCGGCATTTTCCTTTTGCTCCCGCTCTCTACTCTCCTTCTTCGTTGCGGCGGTCTGTCCGACGATTCGTAGCCTCGCGTGTGAGATTCTGTTGCGCTTGAAAAGCAATGAAAAATCAACGCCATTGATCGCACCTGCGGAGACACTCGCGAAATTACATAATTGGATAGTATAATTATTTCGCTATACGCGCCTGCAACATATGAAAGTGAATATTTTAATTTTGCCTAGACACAAAACCGAAGATTTGCACGCGCGGCTTGCGTAAGCTGCAAATTATTACTCAACACGGCGGGTCAACGTTTGACGCGCGTTGGATCGATTTGCGGTCAATTATACGAGGCTAATGTTTCCGAGCGAGAAGTATCGGCTTATCTTGTCGTTTCTTGTCGATGAGTATTATGAGATGTTTGCTTTTCAAGACCTAGGCGCACTTTGAGAAAGCTATTTATGAGGACTTCTCAATGGAAAGAATGACGATGAATTATGTAAACTTTGCTAAAAGTTTTATTCCAACAACAAAAATGCTCGACGCCGAATCTTGAATATTATGTAAATGTATACGTCTTCGCGTTTCACAATAGCGAATGGTTATTCCTATTCGGTATCACAATGATGGTTTGCGTTTGCGCGCACCCTGTTTATTCGTTTCATACGGCCACGGTTGAATAACGATTTCTATTCGGAACCGTCTCTCCGCACAGGAAAACTTATCATCGGCAAGTATAGGTTAATGAACATAATCTAGCGTTCGCAGTCCATGAAAATTTACATAATGTCTTTTAAGTGAAAACCACTCGATCTCTGAATTTGAAATGGCCATTTATACCATCTTCTCTCTATAGGCCTATCAATACACTTCAAAAGATGGCCCGCAACTTTTTACCCACGAGTGCGACGGTAATTTATTCGGTTTCTTTGCTTTTACTTTCTTTATAAAAACCGCAGTCAGTCTAAAATTCAAAGTACATGGAAAGCTCGACTGCTCGCGAAGCAGCATCGCTAGAAGTGACGCAATCGGCCTCGATCGGTTCTTATTTCGGATCGAAAGCGCGATTCGCAATGGCAGACGTTGCCGGAAGCGTGTGCACGGTGTACAGGCGGCAGGAGCGCTCGAGAACGAAAGTGTCGGGATCCTGACGCTAATGAACCTCTGAAATTCGTCCGGCGTTCGTCTCGAAAGTCCGAGCTCCTGTTTTATACGCGGCGAAGCGAGAAATCGGCCACCCGTGGTGTTTCTCAATATCTATCTACGCTCGGGCGGCCCACCGATTTTTCCCATCGATTTCGTTGGAAACTCGAAAGCTCCTCCACTTCCGACTTCTGTCTGCGATGTCGGCTCACGGAGAGGCGCATCTAATTGGGGATTACGTATTCAAGCGGCTATCTTCATCTCGGCCGAGAGAGGAAACTCTCGATGCCACTTTGCGCTCATGTAAATTAGACATCCGCACTTTCGTTTGTATTGATCGCGAGAGTTTCGGTCGACCGTTTGTTACAGACGACGTGTCCAGCGGTGTTTGTACACGCGTCGAGTCGCTTTTGATTTGTGTTTTCAAAATCGGAAGTGAAACCACTTTCGTTTTTTCTTCTAGGGGCCTCAGATTTTTACGCCTCACGACTTTCTTTCTATCCTTGTGTTTTCTCAGAGCCAAACTAATAGCACCTGTTAGAAGCTGAGCGATTTCCTATCATCGAACTAACGACGTATCGGAGCGGTGCGTGTGTAAACATCGATTAATTAGTGATCGATAATTAACCCGACCCGCAGGGATGCCAAAATTTTGAAACTCGATCGACTTCCAAGAGAAATTGACCAAAGCCAAGTGATTTACGAAAAGCTCGGTGACAACATCCTGAGGAAATTCAAAATCTCAGAAAGAGAGGAAAAAATGCGCGACCAAAAAAGGAATAAGACGAAAATTATCCTATTGCGAAATCGATTTCTATGCGCGCGTCCTTGGATGCCCCGTTCGAAAGTCGTGCGCGCGCGTGTGTGCGAGACAGCCTGAAAGTAGCGGCAAAACAAAGAGACTCGCGGCGCCGTTTCGAAATTCGTGCGCATTCGCTCATTACGTTTTCAGTTTTGCTAGCTGTTCCCGATGCGTCTCTTGCGAGCGAGCGTTTCCGCCGATCATCGCCGAAAGCCGCTCGAGAAAATGGAACGCGCATGCAGGGAGTCAAGGATGCGCCGCCGGCGAAAGTCGCCGAGTGCGTTACTTTCGGAATCGAGCCGCATCGATCGAGCCTTGCGCATTTTGCAATCGCGATTCCCCGAAAAGCCCCAGCGCGAGGAAAATATGAATCGCGCGAGTGCGCGCTACGTAAATTCTCTCCGAGCAATTTCACCGCAACTCGCGCCGCCGCCGCCGAGAGCTTCTAGAAGAATTGACGCCGCAGCTCTGGATACGCTGTACAGCTTCTCGTTGCCGGACGGAAGAAAGTTCAAAGTCATTGGCTCCGCGAGCGCACGTTCGTAAAAGTGCGCACCTTCGCAGCAGGATGGACTCGCGCGCAAAGGTTCCGAGCATTGTTTATAAGTGCGTAGAACGCGAGGCGGAGCTATGGGAAGCAGGTGTGTCCGGAGTAGTTAAATGCAGGAGAGAGAGAGAGAGAGAGAGAGAGAGAGAGAGAGAGAGAGAGAGAG
>QLSS01000101.1:395658-409378 GCA_024372645.1 Trichomalopsis sarcophagae
GAGAGAGAGAGAGAGAGAGAGAGAGAGAGAGAGAGAGAGAGAGAGAGGGAGAGAGAAAAGTGCGGACTTTCTAAGGATGTTTCTCGTTCGCGTACAATTTGCTTATTGTTCGCGGTCTGTGCGAAAGGCGGAAACGAGGGTCCTGAGCTCGCGAGCCGAGGAAACGAGCATTGTCATTCCAAAAGTCCTCGGACGTGCATCCTATCGCCGCGCGCGCGACTGCAAATTAGGTTTCTCCTCTCTATGATGGCTATATATGCCGCGCTCTACGAGCAAGCTCTCTTCTTCTCCGTGTGTCGGCTTGTTAACATACATTTTCCTCGTGTTTTCACGCGTCTGTTGCTCGTGCGCGAGCTACACTCTTTGTTCAACTTTGAAATATAGAGATGAAGCTACATCGCGTGCCTAGTGTGCGCGATTAGGACGGCGGGATGATGACATTTTATGCTAATTTTTTTTTTTAACTTATCGCAAACCCGATATAAGTGTTTATAATACACTGCTGTGCGGAAGGTAACTTGCTTCACCGGCTGTACGCCTGGATCGAGCTAATTGAGATTCGAAAATATATCCTGACTATAAAATACTGCATAATGCAAATGGAAAATGAGGATACAAGTGTAAGATCGTAGTTTGTAACTAGCCTTGCCGGTAAGAAGTTGCGTTGTAAGCTCATACGGTTACCGCCCTTATGTCAAAAAATGAGAACGACCAACGAAGCCTTAAAATTTTACGACGAAGGAAGTTCATACGAGCAGGTCTTATTTGAATTTTCCTAGCCGAGTACAGCACTAGCTGAGGCACTAAACGTCGAGCAGGTACATAAACAAATCCGAAGCGCGCATAAACGCAACAATAACATTTCTGCACGCGGTAATCAAGACACCAGAGCGTCTCCTTTTTGCGCAAACAAGCCTCGCTCATAAGAAACGTACGTTTCAAACGAAAAGACGCGAGCTCAACCAGCCCTACTCTAATTGAGATATTTCTCACCGATCGCGGGCCGCCGCCGGTATACAAGGCGCACACGCGGTTCATCGGTCCGCATGTGTGTATACATACGTAAAATGGCTACAATATAAACGGCGAGACACACCGCAGAAGGCGCTCGAGCAATCTACGCTTCGTTCGCGCGCGGGAAAAAAAAAAGAAGGAACGCGGCTACGCCTGCCTCGCGGGTGCGCTGGTCAGCCGATCGCGAACGAACGTACGCTCACTTTCTATTGCCCAATCGTGCCAAGAAATTGCCAAGGTGCTTGGCTCGCGACTGCGGCGGCCGACGACTGTATGCTGTCGACCAGCAGCACCAACAACACCAGCAGCGAGCTAACGGCGACGAAAACGTGAGCATTAATTTATGCGCTAAAAATAAATTATCGGCCCGCGGCTGATTTTATACGCGGTGAAACGCAGCCCGGCGTTACGTATGTGTGCGAGATGCCATGCGCGGTGGTATAATCTCCCGTCGATTTCTAGGATGACAGTATGCGAAGATTGCTCGCGATGGTTAATTTGTGATTTTTTCAGATGGGAATGGTCGATTGAGGCGATGGCCGATAGGAGTGTTCGTTTTTTCAAGATCTTATGTGTGGGTTTAACCTGAAGATCTGAGACAACTAAAAAGTAAAAGCGCCGTGCTAGATTTGAATAGCCACTTGTAATGGATAAATACGAGTTTGCTGATCGCCACGTAAAAATATATTATTACTTTTAATAGTGGCTAAAACATGTGGTAAAAAAGCAGGAGATAACCAGTTTAATTCATAATTGTCATAATAAAAATGCATTTACGATGCACCGTACTATTTTGAAGAAATATCTGATTTCACTTTTATGTAAATCCAGATTTCTTTTTCTTTTTCAAATTTCACTGGCTTACCTGAAGTTGATAATACGAGAGAGTTCGGGGACTTACTGCCTGTCGGTAACTGTAGAAAATGAGCCTTACAGGATAAAGACAGATCAAGCAGTCAAATCGTATTATGAAAATAAAAGACCTTTATTGAAATACATTTTTTATTGCTAAAAAACAAATTACATCCATAGGAAATTGATTAAATTCTATTTCCTCTCGCATCTCTGTAGAGGTCGTCGTTGATTCCGTAAAAACGTGGCGAATCGTTGCAGTCAACCTGGTTAAAATCGTTAAAATTAGTGAATGCAGATTAGTAAAATTTGGAAATAACAATATCTACCTTGAACCACCAATCACAGACGCGTGTCGTTTGACTGAACACAGTTCCATTCGGGCAAAGAAAGCTGAATTGTCTTCCCCCTGGTAAACACCAATGCCAGACCTTGCAGAAAAAATTTACAATTTTATTAATGAAAAAATGTGATACAAATAAATAATAAAATGAATGTATCGATTAAAACTTGAAGAATTGCATTGATCATTTGATTCAATTCGGTAAAGTGCAGCACAGTTGATTTACCTGACATCTAGCATCAGGATCGGCGTAGTAACCTGGCAGTCTACCTCTGCAGGTAAAAGATAGTCCAAACGGTACAGAGTTGTATATCGGGTAGTCTACTCCAGGCGTGTATCCATCGACTTGCTATAATATTCAAAATGTGAAAATGTTAATACAATTCTCATTAATACATTTTGGATGCATAAAATAATGTACCGAAGTAACTAATCAAATCCTGTGTATTTGTAAATGTTCGCATCGGTGTAATATCTCTGAAATTGCTCAGTCGATATCAAAGTTCACCCCGTACACTTATCATATTTTTTATTGAAAATTTAGAATAAAATTCTTTTTTTATTAATTTGGCTTTTATTTGTTTTACGGCGAATAGTCGTTTTTAAAAAGATTATTTTTCTAATGTACACTCTCTACCGTAGTGGATTTCGGAAGAAACTTTTTGAAATGCTCCATCGAAAGTGCACGACGTAAATAAACTAACCAGTAACTACCTATATTCACAAACGAAATTTTCGAATAGTTTTTGTACTCTTATTTTTTTATTTTGAGTTGCTTAGAATCGCTGATGTTAAGTTTCAGGTTTTTAAAACCATAATAGGCTTAACATATTTTGTATTTGAATGATGTGTTCCATATAAATGTAGGAATTGTAAATAAATTTCAAGGAGGCTAATATGTGCTATAATTAATGATTTCTGGGAGCTTCTTTTTTATTTAAACAATATTTTTGGGTATAATTTGTATTGGTTCAGAAAAAAGTATGATTTTTACAATTATAGTTTGTTATTAAGTGTAATATAGTATGTTTGAATCGCCAGTCGTGTCATCAATTTAATCTCTTGTAATGCCCCGCAATGACTCTTAATAGTCTAGGATCAAGCTGTTCATCGTATAATAGAATTACGACACACCAATTGAAATGCAAGTCAATTTGTATACCCATATAATAATGTATAACCGGAAGCAAATCAGTCTGTGCTTAAAAGACTATGTGAATCACAAAATGCTTTTGTATTTCCGATATTTCATGGATGATATGCAACCAAAAGGATAAACTGCATATATTAACACATGCTTTCTTTGTGATTTTTTTTTTTTTTTTTTTTTTTAAAGAATGATGAAATTGTAATTTAACATATACGAAATCTCATTGTTAATGTATTTTTTCATTTTCCACGCGAGTTTCATGACTCCCTGTAATTGCATATGATTAAGCACTTTCAAGCCGCATCTTTCGCTAATTATTTGCATGTGTCAATAATGATGAATCTCATCAACAATCGATGTACAGCAGGAGGAAGACAGAGAGACGATGATGGAATATAACGAGCAGATAAAAAGAATGGACTTAACAAAGTAGCCGCGTGTAATTCGTGTATAAACAATGGAAGGATATGCATTCGCCGTTTATCTCAATCTGTATTTGAATTAAAAGCCGATGCCGATTACTTGTGATCGGCGCGCGTTCGTTTGACGTCTGCCTGATCGCGACTCTCGGGAGGCAGAAAGAGAGAGAAAGAGAGATAGAGAGAAAGAGAGATAGAGAGAGAGAGAGAGATAGAGAGAGAGAGAGAGAGAGAGAGAGAGAGAGAGAGAGAGAGAGAGAGAGGGAGATCGGAACAATCGGCCGGCTTCTTTATTTCATTGATGTCAATCAATTTTCACGGCCGTGACTTCCGGTGAAAATGAATGGCGTCTCGCCCGTTGCGTGATAGGATGCTGCAACCTTCACACTTGTTGAATTTAATTGTTTGGGCTTTTATACGCGTGAGCCCTCGCGTGCGCTCTTTCTTTCTTATCTCTTTCTCTCTTCCTCTCCCTCTCCCTCTCTCTGCATGCTACGCGCTTTTTCCGCCCTCGAGGTCTGGCTATTTCGCAGCGACAAAAATCTCAATTGCACTCAACAAAAAGGATCGCCGTGTCACACGTATGCACCGCTTGCTATTTCGTTCAAAAGTTTTTTTTGTTCGACGTTGCGTAATAAACGATCGCGCGAGATTAAAATACTGCTGCGTACTTTTTTCAGCGAGTGACGCAACGGTCAAAACGTTATTGGGGAGACTACCGGGAAAAAAGCATTGTCGATATGGAAAAACGCGCGGGTGTCTCGGTAATGAAATATTCATGCGCGGGATATCCTAATTTGCGCGATTGGTCAATGTTTCCGTTGCTATTTTGGCTTTGTGTACGCGATCCCTCCTGCATTTATCAGCAAATCACTTTTTTCGTAACCATTTGTTACTGTTTTTTTTTATATAACCGTTCATCTCTTTCGATCTCGGTAAGAGATATTTGAATACGAAACAACCTGGAAGGAATTGATTCCGTGAGATCTCTGCAGCGTGAACTAGTTGGTTAATTAATTAATTAGTCGGCGGGTGTGTGAGTTTGAGAGTAAAATCTGTGAAAAATACCGGAGGGGCGCGCTCACTTGTCATTGTTGCGCGGCAAGCCGTGAGAAGTTACAATGTACCTACGTTGAAAATAATGCGGCTCACGAAGTCTCGACCATAAAGAAGAGAGCACCCGTGAGTTTCGTAAAGCATTTCGCTCATCGGTCCATCTCTCGTGTATAATCATTCGTTGCATAAGGCGATCGCTAAATTTCTTATGATGGGAAAGAATTGTAATGATCGGCTTTTCATTTCGCTCTATGGCGCATCTTCATCTTTATGGGTAGAAAGTGTCGTATAAGCGTTCTGCTTTATATTCGCTTTTATTGCGAAGAACTGGATCGACTTGGCTTTTACGACGACGGATCGCTTAGTTTTTAACGAGGGAGGTGCAATAATGCTGGATTTTTATGATACCTACCGCCATCGTTCGGTACAGGAGCAGAAGCCCGATAATAAGAATAACGCTGGCCAGATAAAACCTCGAAATCATCTGAAATTCACACATACTTTTCATGATCAAAGTGTACTCAAAATATTTCAATTATAGACCGGTTAGTCGATGAAAGAATATTGCCCCAATCATACGTCAAGTTACTCAAATGAATTAGTATTGAATCTAGAAAAATTATCTTTTTCTTTTTTTTCAAATGTCTTTTTAGTTGAGAAAAAACTTTTTTTTTATCCTTTTTTACTTATTGCGAGAAATAAATCCCCTCATTGGTATCTGATCTGAATTCCCTACGCAAAGAAATTTGAACAACCATGCGAATTCCCCTAAAAAATAGAAGCAATTTTCTTGAAGCGAACATTTTTTAATTTGTCCCAAAGTTTCATGCTCCTCATGTACACCATGCACCACTTGCATTAATTATAAAGCGATGAATCGAATGAATAAAAACTAGTTGTATATCACACACCTTGATTTTGCTCCGCAGATTCCAGAACACCTTAATCAACCAGTATCCTTGCTGATCGCATTCATTTAGTCCCAAGACTTCCGAAGCACCAACAAAACTTTTTCAACTCGAACGAATGGCGCAGTAGATGCTCGCAGCCTACACACCGAACGAAAGTGAATCCTAGGAGAGTGTAACAGCCGACGCGAATCTCGCACGCACTCCCAGAGCCGAAAGTCTAACGAACGCGGGTGAAAAGTGTTTTGAGGATGCGCCGCGCGGTGGTGGCGAATATATACACGGCGTTAGAGGTGGACGGCTCGGGCTCCGGGGGGGTTACTCTCCGATGAGAGCCCCTCTTTCCTGGGGCTCCCACGCATCCCAGCGACTCCCTACCCCGCAGAGCAGAGCGCACATCGTCTCCTCTAGTGCGCAAGCGCATCCTCGCGCTGCTGCGGCTGCTGCTGCTGCATGTGAAGGTGCGAGAAAACGGGCCGCAATCGAGGAGGCAAGGAGAAGAGGATGAACCAACCGCAACGTTCTTCCCAAAGACAATAACGGGGGGGGGGGGGGGTCAGCCCACCAGACTTATGCAACGACCCCCGCGAGAGCTATCCTTCGGAACGCCGCATCGGCCCGCTGACTTTATCGCTCCGAATGACGTACGATTTTGACGCGAATCCGGAAAAAAGGGCCTATGCTAATTCTCGCGCGCTTTCGTAATTACCATAGTAATGTGCGCGATGCGGAGCATCGCAGACACACACCTGTGGCGCAATGTCGAGCACACGAGCACACAATGGAGATCTGGCGGCTGGATTACGCAGAGGCATCTCTTCTTCTCTTGCGATGCTACAACGGGCGTTTCCATAGGTGTTACCTTTATCGGGCAGTTCTGTCGGTTTTTCTTTCCTCCGAGTCGTTTGGACACGAACTTATGTGAGTGTTAGGTGTAAGGGGATCGAGTGCGGTCAGCTGCGCAAGTGGGTCATAAAAGAGGATCGAATTTTGTTTACCTTACTCGCGAAGAAAGTCACGTGATTCGGGAAAATAGTTCAGAGTGTGGTTAATTCGTCGCAATAATCAATTAAATGATGATACTCGACCTTGTCCCCCTAGGGTTTGCCTATTGCGAAAGGTCTGATTGGATTATATGCTCGTCGTATAGTTTGACCCCGATAACTCATGAAACCGATCATCTTCTTTGGTTTTAAACTGTATCGGTTGTATAATGCTCGACTTATGAAGGATAAAGATGATTTTTCTTAAAATTTAAAATAGTTGTTCACAATTTTCGTCTTTGATGATTTCGTGATGCGTGAGCACAAAAGTCGTCTCGAAGAAATTGGTGCCACGCTGATGTCATCGAGATATGCGATCTCAAAAATAATTAACGGCTGCAATATCCAAGCATGTGCACCTAATTACGATCCGTGTGCTCTTCAGGCCCACATAAGCACAATGAAGCTGAAAAGCAACACATTTTTTCCGTCTACTTTTTTCCGGATTCTGAAGAGATCATTAAATTTCTTAGGTATCAATGATCGTGCTGATTTTAATTTTCAGTTAAATTTTAAGTTATATATACGTTCCGAAAATATGATAACATGGACTGTCTTTAGTAAAATTGTACGCCAAAAAATTTGTCGTTTAATTTTGCAGGGGGTATAACCTACACTCGATTACAATTCCGCACACGCACATGGACCGCGATAAGATATTATACATGCATCAAAACAAAGCAGTTTTAGACTAGCCGATTCCGTATCGCTTAAACTCTTTGAGTCTAGCGAGCCGAGTACATTTGTAGCAGTATATGTCACCTGTGCTAAAGCTGCCTTTCATCGATCCTGTTTAGGGCTGCTCATGCTATAACTGATGCCGTTGCAAACTGACTATAAAATTTGAATTCTTGTCGTGCGCGCGCCAACTAGAGGTTGATTTACCTATACGGTATCTCGTTGTTTTTCTCGCGGCGCAGCCTATGGGATTGACTGCAGCAGATCCGAAGCTCAACAGGCAGATAACATGTGCATACCCCTCAATCATCCCATCTTCGCTGCTTACGAAGAAAAACGGAGTAACTGCGAGATGTTATTACTTGAGTACAATATGTTTAGTGCGCCACGTTCCCTGGCCACTCGATCAGATACTTTTTTCTCCGCGCCGCTTCGAAAAACCGGAAATCATTGTCAGCAGGTTCTTCGGAAATAATTTCTGCTCTTTATCTGGCACTAGCAATCCAAGGTGAGAATCGCTCTAGCATGCACGAGTCAACCTATCAAGAGTTCAATGAGAAGCAATATAATAAAAGTAAGAGGGCAATTATATTGTGTGTTTCAGCGTGGGGAACATTACTGTAATAGTTTTTTAATATCATAATATTCGATTGTAAGACGAAGCACGTACGGGGAGAATAAAATTGTTTCTAAAGATAAAAATGATTTTAGTTTATTTATTCAATTTCATTAACACAGGCATATTATTATGGCATATCTGCTCAAAAACCGCGCGGTTCATTCGTATCTCGATGGCTGCAACCCCCCAATTTTTCGTGTTTGCGTAACAAGTGCAAAATAATTGCCTCTTGTCTGCAGCTACAGCTGACGTTGAAATAGCATGGTATCAACGAGGTGATGCTATCTCTAATGATAATAACTTACTCGGGGGACCTTGTCTTAGACGGTCGGAAGTAATCAAAAAGAAGATGAAAATAATTTGTCCATTGTTTACATAAAAATTTACAACACCTGCAGCCAACTCTTGACTCGTATGTTTATGCGCATCGTAGCCAAATAAAACATGTTCAATTAAGTAACTATGTAAACATAAATTACACCATATAAAATTAACAAATGCACAGAAAAAGCTACTCAGTCTTCTTTGTTCTTTTCCTTTTTATCGTTTAAAATTCTCAATTGCGTGACGGTTTTTTAAATAGTTACAGCACTGTAATAATGACGGTAAGCGCGACATAATGAAATTTAAATCTTAACATTCTTTTATAATGAATTCATCGTGAAATTTTAAAGAGAAGTAGTAATTTGAAAAAATCGACTAAGCACAATCGCAACACTGCAATCCTTTCGTAGTTTTCCTCCTTCTGTCGCATAAATAACGGGGAAAGCGAAATATCTTGGGAAACGTTTCTGATTCAAAGCATCTGTCGACGACAAAATTAAGACAGTGCCTATAATTATGCTCATTATTAAGATGAGATTACAAAAAACCTATTTTATTGTCTAATATCTCATAGCCACGTGCGGTTCGTTTCATGTCTTCTGCTTTGCATTCCTATGTTATGAAAGTGCGTTCGACAAAAGTGCTATTTTTCAAACTGCAGACAGAAAGTGTTATTATATTTGAATTAATTAATTATGCATGCTTTCTGTTTTAATTACAGCACTTTGTTTTCACTTATAATATTTAGATTTAGGTAATGATTAGCGAGAGATTCTAAATAGAACGCTGTTCATAATAACGTTTCACTATATACTTTTCTTTTAATATTCACTTTAAAAGTTTCTTCGATGCTTTATAAACACAGAGTATTCTTGTGTATCTAATGCAGCCTCATCATCTTGTAGAGATGGCACATTTAAAAAAATGCTCCATATTTGCGTGTTTCCGGAGCATTTTGTTACACGCTCTCGTAACATAACTGTATCTTAACTTCCGAGCATCTTCTTCCTGATTTGCCGACTTTCCGACTCTAAAGATCGCAGGAAAGTTTTCTCACGTAGTTGCGCGCACATGTATTCCTCTTATGATGCAGTCATTATTACTTTATTTGGATTAGGGCATTAAAAACAATAACGAGGAAACCAGGTTTCATAATAAGCTGTCAGTTGTCATATTTATGAGCTATTCCTGCATTGCGTGTTAATTGAAATAAAAATAGAAAAAATCACGCACGGTACAAAATTATGCTTCACACATTAACTGCTCTCAGAGTAGGAGATTATGGGTCTACGGGGCGTAGTAAAATTACTACTAAAATTACGACAAAGCATTAATTTCAAAAAAAAAAAAAATGAAAAATAATTAGAATTTTGTTTTATATTTTCCTCGTTCATGGAATACTTACCTGGCTACCGATTTTCATATCATTGAATGAGCATTGGAAATCTCTCACGGGACCCTTTGATTCCATTTCACATTTGTACGTTACACCCGAGAAATTATTTAGTTTAGTTAGGAGGAATTTTTCCATTTATCACTTAACCTTCAATCTGTTTAACTACACTTTCACGTTTAAATATGTTTATGGAATGCAATAATAATATCATCTCGGTAAGGAATGCATGCGCACATGTGAGCAGTCGTATTCCTTTTATCCATCGCGGTCTTTAGTGCAGATGCATGAGCTGAGCATTCCAACTTGTATACTGAAAGTTGGATCATTAACTAATAAGTATTCTAGTAAAGTACATCCGTTAAGTCTTGTAGACCCTGAAATTAATACTTCCACTGAAATCGGTAGGTGCAGACGCGTAACAAAAAGAACAAAATAATTTTTAATAATGTGCTGGTTTATAATAATGAATAGAATGAAATTGTAATAAAAATGTACAAACTTTTCCGTCAAAAAGGTTTTGTACGTGATTGATGTTTAAAAATGATCAGTAGAAAGTTGTTTTGCGTGTACCAAAAAGATGCCCTAAAGTATACTCGTGTGGTGAAAGTTATCACGATGACAAATGCAGCTATAAGTATCGCTGCTATATATACTATATATGTAAGAGGAAGATTAATTTTTCTACATCCTTAACAAAGTCCAGTTTCATAATGATGATGTCTTATCTCATTTCCAAGCATATAACAAACAAATGTTGTCATTTATACCATCAGCTGCCTGTAACGCAACGCACGCGTCCTTGATTCGCATGAACTACTGTATCGGCTCGAGGTTCGATTAAACTCGATACGGATCAACTTTTTTCAAAAAGTAATTATCCTCGCGTTCGGTGAACCAAACCAGCAAACACACCCTCGTTAAAACGAAAACTAGCCCCAAAAATTACCATTAACGACCTCATTTCCTCCACCTTCCGTCCCCCTCTCCTTCAGCTAGCTAATTCGTAACGTCGCACTTGCAGTTGGCTCGTCCAGTGTGTATAGCAGTAATTATAACGACCGGAAGCACCGCGGAGTAGACTACACGAACTCCAGCAGGCCGAAATCAGTTGGTACTTTGTATTCCTCTCCCCCTACTGGTCGAGTCCGTTATGCGACCATCACAATTGGACACACCGAAGGTGGAGGAGGATACCCGTCGACGTGCAAAAAAACGGAAGCCGCGTGTCCCCCGCGACGAAGCCTCGACATTGATCTAGCAGTTTGCGTGCGAACCTCTGTTATTTTGGTCATGTGATTCACTAGCGATGGAGCGGGATTCGCGCTGATCATACGATTGTGTGAATGTTGATGTGGCTGGTATGACACACGCGTCTGCACCGACTCACACGGCTATTTTTGTGTGTGTGTGTGTGTGTGTGTGTACACTGATGATACGCTTGCCTATACATTGTTTAAGGTTGACTTACACTAGCCGCACTTTCGAGCAGCAAAGAACCATTTGCTTTGCAAAGTATACAAAATTTTACGTTTTATTTCTATGATCATCATACCGATTTCGTATGATATACGTACCTATTGCTTATGGTTTCTAAGCCTTTTCGTGGAATTTTTCATAAACGACACTGAATAGGCTGATTAAGAGAGCTACTCAGATCAAAGTGTACCATCGAGAAAGCACGCCGTAGAAAAGCATGCTGACCCTAAGACTCCTACTTTCATTTATAGAATGCACACATACGCGTGCGCGCATAATATAGTCGATGATCCAGTCATGATAATGGACACGAACGCTGCGGTACCTCACGATTTTTGCAATTTTCCAACTTGAAATTTAATACCGACGCGCGTTGTACACCGGCGTGATAGGCTGAATTTGGAAAGACTGCGCCGAGCTACTCCTGAAGTGTATCATCAAGTTAGTCGCCCATAATGCTGAACAATGCACAATCCATTTCGTAAGCTCTGAGTAATGCTCCGTGATTCGAAGTTTTTTTGAAAAACTGTCGGTCTTACCTACACGCCCCTATGAATATGCGAGTGCCTATATTTCCCTAATCCCATACGTTTGGAAAATAGTACTTCTCTGTATTATTAAGCACGCGAGCATAAATCTTCACGCGAATTAAGGCGGCTCCAATTATCACCTCGCCCGTGCACCATTCGCGCTGAAAATTCAATTCCAATGCCAAGCACCTAGCCTAATCTGCATAATTTCCTCGGCGCAGCGGCAGCATAACAAAATCCGCGCTAATTACAGCGTATATCGCAACGTTCATGCGCAACGTCAGCAGCGACGGCAGCAGCCTTATTTCCAGTGTATATAGTGTACCAGCGCTCGCGCCTATAAAAATCAAACATAATTCCGCGGCCGAGAAATCAGCTAGGCAATTCAGTGCGACTGCGCGGCGGCGTAACTAGTGCCCATCGGACCTTAAACCGGCTCTCTTTCTCTCTCTCTCTCTCTCTCTCTCTCTCTCTCTCGCTCGCTTCTGTGCCGCTGCCTGTTGCTGTACGTACGTACACTTGAGCGCACCGACACACAGACACATGCACGGCCTCCCGCGGCTTTTATCAGTAGAACGTGGCGCGGTCCGAGAGAGCTCGCGCGTCCTACATTTCCTTTCAGTGCGCGCTCGGGACGCATTCCAACAAGTGTGTGTCTCCGCGCGGTGCGCGAGCAGCGCGGCTCTACGTCTTATCGCGCTCGCGCGCGCGCCCTCTTATTTTGGCCCTACCGATATTTCGCGAGCCCTGGCTCTCGTCGCCGCGATAATTTTCAGGGGTCACGACATCGCTCATTCGACGGATAGCGACGAGTTTCCAGCGGCTGCAGTGTTTGTTTTGAAGCTCGCTATCGGCGGCTCCGAGTTTCGACGACGCTTTCATCGGCGACCAGTGGATGACTGCTTGAGGTTTGGCCTTGTTTGCTTGCATTGTTTTTATTTCCGAGCGGAGTTTCGTTCGGTTGATTGTTTCACGTCGACTACTTATTGCGTTTCCTTTATTTTTCTCGCTTTTCGGGGAACGTATTATTTTCCTGCACAGGTATCTCTCGTCGATGTGGCGTTAACGAGCTCGACGTGGAACAATACGAATCGATAAGACGTTGATAATTCAGGTTATAACAATATCGCAAAACGTGACGAATGAAAAGTTGCAACCGAAACGCTGGCTTCGATGAGAATTTCGAAATTGATGTGCCTCGGCAATCAACGTAAAAATTTAACGTTGCTGAATAAATTGCTGTTCGTCAATTTTTACCACACGCGTAAAATAATTTTCCAGCGCGCATCTAGCGAGAATACAGTTAAGTCGCGGCACACGGCGGATCATCGCCGCAGATAACATCCGACTTCCCATCATAAATAACAACATTTATATTCTCGAATCTGAAACGCCTCGCGGTATCCACGCCGATAACTCGCGGCTCGCCAGCTCGGAATCCGATCTAGAATCTCCCGCGAGCAGAAGTAAGAGTAACGCATTTCGAAGCCGATGTTGAATTATCCCAATAACACGGCTCAATAAAACTTCCCTCCCGTATGACCGAGATCGGCAGAGGCGTTTCCGCGTGCGTTCCAGCGGTCCAATTAGCCGGAAAAACCCCGTACCCTATAAAAAACGCCAAGCATCTTCCCTCAAAGCGCGCGGAATATCCCGCTTTAAAATTCCTGACGCGCTCGGCGAGAGCGTACTGTACTCGCCCGGCTACGAGCCTGAATAGCAATTTTTATCATCGACTGCCACGCGCAAATGTAAAGCGGCGACGTTAGCAGCATCAGCAGCGGTTCGTCCCTTTCTTCTCCTGGCTCGAATCGTCAGATTTCTGCCGACGGCTTGCGGAGAATCAAATGCCCACAAGAGAGAGACAGAGAGAGAGAGAGAGAGAGAGAGAGAGAGAGAGAGAGAGAGAGAG
>QLSS01000101.1:409478-439906 GCA_024372645.1 Trichomalopsis sarcophagae
GAGAGAGAGAGAGAGAGAGAGAGAGAGAGAGAGAGAGAGAGTCATTGCACCTGCTGCTCGCGCGCGAGCACAAGATAATCTTATACTCTCGCTCCCTCCCTCCTCGCCGCCGCAGAAGAAAAGAAGCCAGAGCGAGAAAGACCGGCAGCTTTTTGTGCTGTACGTGTATTATGTGTACCTGCCGGCGCTGCTGCCGCCGCTGCTGTTTGCGGAAGAGCGGAATCCACGAGGCTGGCAGGTGCCGAAGCCGCGGGTATAATGACTGCTCGGCGAATATCACTCGGCTTGTAACTCGATTACGCTTGATTACGTCTCCTCGCTCCGGGGAGATAAGAGCGCGCGTGGCGCCAACTCGCCAAGACGAATTACTCGACTCTGCTTTTTTCTCTTCAGTCGCTTTGCGCGAATTCACGGGAACGTTTTTCTGCCGGTATACAGCGTGTCCCAAGAAGAGGTCTTTTCTCTACATTATGGCGGCTGGGACTGGTTGCGCGATCGGTATGCATTAGAAGTTTTGTGGTGTACTTGCTGGGGAGATCGGAGGAATGTAGTTTTGCTGGTAGAATGAACGTGGTGGTACAGCCTTGTGTTGCATTCGCTACGCTCTTATCGGCTTGTTTACTGCTTGTCAATAGCGATGTCGTTTGAATTTTGAATTGCGCGCGGCACACTCTTCTCTTAGCTAAAGCTCCTGAGCAATAATTCATTCATTTATTATTGTACGCACTAACGAGTAGCGCAGGCAATTTGAGAGCGATGGGTAATTATGACACTTGACCGATTACTATAGCTATGTTTCGTAAACTATAGAGCATAAAAAATACGAGACTTGTTACGCTAAATATGTAAAGGATAGTCATTATTCATGTGGCGGTGCGTTTGTATATATTTATCCAAAGGCGCAGGTAGCCAAGATTTGAATTATTAAGATAAGCGATGAAATACGGATCGGGCATTTCTACCTTGCGTTCTTATCAATTTCTTATCTTACGTTCCATCCGAATTATTCACCAGCTCATTGAATTTTTCTCCTCTCCGACAATTTCGCATAGTTTGCGCAGTCTCGCCTACCTTTTTAACTGGTTTCTTTATCCAGAATACGCGCGTGCACTACTTTTACAAGCGACAATTCAACTGTTATCAGCTTCGGATTGAAAAATGTCCTTTCACGTGCGAATCACCCAGAAACAGTTCGAGTAAAAATTCAAAAATTAGTATTCAGCAACAAACATAGTATACACGACACTTTCATTGCGTAGCGAAACGCCGATGCCGATCTGAATGAGTCCGGAAGCGCGGAGAAAGCAGTTTTTTTAAAATTTTCGACGGTTTCTCGGCGCGAACCCTATACTATATTATACGTGCGCTCGCTATACATGCTCGGGCAGGGCTGTTCCCTAAACGGCGGATGCTCACGCATCGTTAAAGCCCGTTCGTGACACGAGCACAACGGTTTCCGTTGTCGGATCCCGAGAGACAGAGACAGAGAGAAGAACTCGCTGCCGGTAATTGCTCCTTCTCGTTGCTCCCCGCGTATATAGAATGAAACGCCGTGGAATCATATGCTCTCTCGGCGCTAGCCCCGCGGAGTATAAATTAGATGTCGGACAATGGTAAAAGCAACGTCGCACGCTCGCTGAGCACTGGCTGCGTTTTTTCTTTCTTCTCCTCCCTTTTTGTTTACTTGGTTTTTCCTTGCCGGCGATTTATTTCCCTCTCCATCGCGAGGAAGCTTATTGTTTGATCGCCGGCGAAGGCTATAATCGATTCAACATATAATTGTCATTGTGATGCGGTCCTCTTTTGGACGTAGTTTCACGGTGTATTTTATCGCGTTGCATCCAGGCGCAGATTGCGTTTGTTCCTGATGCGTAACTAGCTACCTCAGGTTGTGGAAAAACGTGATTTAATTAATAAATATATTATGTGCACATTTTTATTGTATAGAGCGTGATCGCAATCACCTGTGAAAGCAGCGGACGCAACGACGTTCTTACAGATTCGTGAATTTTCCAAGCTCTAATGAAATGTTAAAATCCCTAGTGTAAATTTCATCCAATTAGTGTAAAAATTACAATTTGATTGACGATTAAATTTTGTCACTTTATATCGACACTCAGTAAATCGAGTTCTATAATCTTCCAGTATAGTGCACGCTCTGCGATAGGAGGAAAATTTAGAAAATTTTCTCGGTCAGAAGGTGTAACGGAAATCTCGCGAGACCGCAATAACAAGCAGCGAGTGTTCGTAGCTCTGATTTTGCTCTTTCATGTGCCGTTATACCGCTGTGTTTAAAATCTCTTTATACAGAGATTTGAAAAAGATAGCTCTGGAGCATAACGTTTTTTTTACACTCTACCAGATTTGACTGTTGGCCAAAACTCGGCAAGTCTCGAGTAAACATTTGCAACATTTATTCATAGCATTCGGCCAATTAAGACGTAATTTCAAAGTAAACATTAATTACGTCTGACCACCCGGTGCGTATGCCAACGTTTTCTATCCCATGGCTTACCGCAAACGAGTCCATAACTGCGACAGGTGGACTATACTGCTGACAACAGCTTGTAATGCCTATAGGGTGAAATATTTAATTTGCTCCGTGCGAGAGCTTTTTCTCACACGCATATGTATGATGCACTTTTCAATCGCAGTGAATATGCATTGATTGGATTACTTGAGTACACACATGGCACTTTCTTATAATTAATTGACAAATATTAATAAAGCAGTAAACTGTTACGCCGGTAATCGATAAACGCACATTAAAATACGTGTTATTTATTTTGCAAAGTTGATTGCGGAAGCGAAAGTTGTTGCAATCCTTCAATTATATTCAAGTGAGGCAATCATTTTTCTGAATTATTCTATACCACGCATGTTATATCGATGAGAATCTTAAACAAAAGTCGATACATATTTTATTTTCGGTGTGTACATTTTGATATGTAATTGGTAGTCACGGATTGAGTTTGAGTTTTCATTCACATTTCTTATGTCGGAATAAAAAAAAAACACACACACACACACATACAATAGCAACACTTCCAATGAGGATTCAATAAATATGACGAAAAGAGAATAATAGTCGCGCAATTCTCGTGCATAAAAAAGAAGCAATCCCTGAAACTCGTGTGAAAGTGTTGTTGCGTTACGAGATAGAAAAAAAGTCTGAAACCACGCACCTGTAACGTCCGGGCTGTATACATTAATGAATCCCTCCCTACCTGTAGCTATCGGTCACCTGACTCACTTCCTGCTGGTTCAAGAGCCCCTTGAATATTTAAGTACTTCATCTGCCGCCTCTAACTGAACTAGTACGAAGCTTTAAACGTATTCGTGTCGCGTTTAACGTAAATCTGACTACAATATCATATTATTTGGTAATAATTTTATCCTTGTGGCGAGTATTACATGAGAAAATTTGATGTACTTTTTTAAGTACAACAAATTTGCTTAATATTGATAAACTATACTTCCAGTGATATTGCTTTGCATGCACGCACACATTACACAGCACACATCTGTACGGATATTTTTTATAACGGCACTCAAAATTATACTCTTGATACAAATATTTCTCTATAGAAGGAGGCAAAGAAATCAGACCAAAAACATTTGAGAGTTTATCCTATTCAGATACAACGTTCAATGAGTTTTATTAAGTTAAAAAATGTTGAAATCTCAATCGTTCTTAGCGCCAACGAAAACTATTTTTAAATATAATTTTACCAAATTATTTATTTATAATCATAATAGTCATATCTAGGAAAAAAAATCGAATGTACTAATATACACGAGATTATACGAGTTTTGGACCAGTATTTGCGGGTTGTATTTATTAATGAAGTCAAGAGAAATATTATTATTATAATTATTATAATGAAATAATTTACTTTAAAACCGTGACTTGTTTACGAATCGAATTCACATTGCAGCAAGTTTAAATGTCTATGACCGGTTTCAAAAGAAAAACTATTCCCATTTGGAAACAGACCGAACATAAGTATAATGACATTTAAATTTAAAAACGCCGTCTGTGTCCTGGTCGTTGCCACCTTATTCGACTGTTTTCGGCTCTTTGATGCGGTGTATAGAGCCCGGCATACGCAAGAACGAAAACGGATCAGTCAGGTGCAAGGTGCAGCACGTGCTGCTGCCCGACAGCTGTTTTCCGGTTTGAGGCGAGACGTTAAGAAACTTTTTTCTCTTTATCCTTTTCTAATTTCGCGGTTCGATGCTCTCAATGGTAGTAGTAACGACCTTAGCCTAAACAACGCAGTCTTGAAAAAATCTCGAAATTTGCAAAACTCCGTTTCTCATGGTATTGTTATTTACCTACATTTCCGCCGGGAGCCGGCGTGTCGGTGAATGCTAATAAGTGAATAATTAACTTGCACAATTTAAATCGAAATCATAACTGTTTCCTCTGAACAGTCGCTTCGGTCTTAAATAAATGTCGAATCACGATTTACAAAGTATAATGAAATCGCTGCATGCGCGTTCACTGTAGCAATAAAGTCCAACGACAAGTGTTTTTTTTCCCTCGTAACGACAGCTGGATAAGAATCGGGCTGAGCTACTATGTATGCACCCCCCATATAAATGCATAGCTGCTAAATCTAATTGAATTTCAATTAGGTAAAAATTGTTTCGATTAAATCTTTTCCTCTAGAAACGTACAAATGGTTAGTTTGTCGTTTTTCCGGAATTTCAGAATTCCATTGAAAGCTTTGTCTTGGAAAAAGTTACCCATCTAAACGATCCGAGTTCGATGTAACTATAAAATGAGAATTTTTCTCCTCTGCATTGAATTATATCAATGATTTGCTTATTCATACTGTAGTGAGCATAACTTAAAATAAAAAGTTTCCGCATATCGAAACGAGGAAAATTCTCACGAGCGTGCCGTTTCCTGATACACTATGATTCGATTGCCTTTCAATTAAAATCATTCCTGCCGATTATACATAAATTTATATTGCCATATTTTGGCTTATACATAACTTTGTTTCACAGGAATTCAATCTCGTTTATTGATGATCGTCTTTTCTCGAGGAACGCCGGCAGCAACGATTACGCGTGAACATGTGTCGTTCCACTGCTCTTTATTTATTATGAAGATACACGATGCATAACAGGGTTGCCAATGTTCAACTCGGCGAATACATTGACTTGCATCAGCGCAAGCGGGTTAACTTGTTAAAATTTATTTATGTTTTACCCAGCTCTCGATTCCATTTGTTGTTCACATAAGAGCACCACGAATATTTTACAGTTGCAAATACGGAATCACCGTTGAAACCCGCCGTTGTTATGAAAACACGAAACACTCATTTGGATATGTGCGCGCGCGCGTAACGTCGGAAACATAAGAATTACAGAAGCGAGTTCACCCTTCGCAGCGAAACGCGCAATCATAAGCGCATACACGCAGAAACGAGCCTCGCTCCTGTCTCGTTGCACCCTTTCATTAAAGACACATGGCAGTCCTAGAAGACAAAACATCGCCATAAGGAATCAATCGTAGTCTTACCCCCCGTAATAGCCCCGAGAAATAACATCAATTACCCGCGCTCCCTCCGAGAAATCATCCGCCCAGCACACTTCCACCGTCCGAATTGCGGAACACCTTTGAAGAGCAGAAAGAAAGACAATGACACTCGTGCAATTTCAGGTCTCATGGAGGAGGCGCGGACTCCCGGTGGCGCATCACCTGCGGCGACGGTTGCCGCCGTCTTGGAGAACGCGCCGGACACCCCCGTGGAGGCGCCGATCGAGGGCGTGGCCAGGGGGGAGAGTTCAGCGGAAACAGGAAGCCAGCCTGCCAGCGGCGCTCGTGACGGCGGCAGCAGCGCCGCCGTAGCCGGCAGCGAGCCGGTGCTGGATCGGCTCTCGAGGAGCCACAAGCCAGTCGGCCGCGACGCGCCCAACATACCGAACGTCGTCGAGTATCACTTGAAGGTGAAGCCGCAGCAGGCACGCGGGGACCAGCCGCAGCAGCAGTTAGCAGACACCGACACCGCAGCTGTGAGTATATACCTATGTATACGGCGTAGATCTGTAGTCTGGCCTCGCGCGCGCGCGCTCTTTCCTTTTTCCTTTTGCCCGAGAGGAACGGACGTGGTTTGCCTTTTCCTACTCGCGTGTTGAGAGCCGCGACTTTTCTTTCGCTCGGGCTTTACTTTTTCTTTATTCGAGCGAGGCGCGTTGAAAGGGAAATCAGATGTAGTTAAACTGAAAATTACGCAATATTTTGAGTTTCGAATGAATAACGCTTCTGCTGCACTCGCAAAGATCTCGTCCGTACCTTACAGTATTATCGTGTTTAGCATGTCTGTGACGCAATCGCTCTGATGTGCTCTAACTGCCCTTTCAGTTAATTATACTAACCGAGGCTACATTCCAATCCAAGTGCAAACGAATACATTTCTTTTGTCATTTCGAAATACTATTTTTTGCTCAATTTTTTTAATATCGATAGAAATTCCTCTAGCAGTTGCATATAAGATAAGGTCACTGTTTGCATACATTACGATACATGATTGTGGTGCAGAAAAATTTTCATACAAATTGTGATGTTAACGCGAACAGCCCTGTGAATAATAACCTCAGTTGTTCGTTTGAAAAGAACAATAGTTTCTAGTCACAAAATGATGGCAAACAAGTAAAAAACTGCTTTGTTTTGTACACTTATTGTAAACTTTATATAATACAACAAAGACGAAGGTCGTTCGAGAGGTTCGAAGAATTCGTGAAAATTTTTAACTTACAAAATTGCTTTTTTCTTTAAAAACTAAATGGTGTTATAAATGCTATTTTTTTATTTTCGCTTTATTCGATTAGCAGAGAAGCTTCTTCTATACTAACAACTTTCATTTTTCTTATAGTGAAATTAGTATTTTTTATCTCATCATTGAACGTTCGAGGGTACATATAATTTTTTTCAATACCTACAGCTTTGCAAAGTCTGTATTTAGCTGTTGTGAGCCTTTTCTATCTTTATGACATTCTTCTTCTTCGGCTAGTTCCTTTCTCGCATTTGAAATCTTACGCTCGTGGTATCTTTCGAGCGAATTTTATGACTTGCCTACAAAAGTGACACTCGCCGTTGAGATTTTCTTAGCTGTGGTCGCGCGGTTCTTATACTGGGCTTAACGTCGTGGGATTTACAACTTGTGCTTTGCTAAGATGCACAAATTGATTTTTCAAGGTTGTTTTGAACTCATTGCTATTACTTTTGTGAAAAATGGAATATTTGTTCCTAATATATCTACTTTAATATTATACTATTTTGATGGCCGTGCAGCAATTACACAAGGCAATTTGAAAATGCTATTCTAATTTCGTAATAAAAAATAAGTATTAGACCGAGATTCGTACAACGATAAAATTACAAAAGTTTGTTCGTTTTACCACGATTATAGCGTATCGCAAGATTTTCTCAGCGCAGTCTTATCAACTGTATATTTTCAAAAAGACCTAATACAATAATAAAGTATCACCGAAAAATTATTCATTCAATCTTCGTCCTTATTTAATAATCTTCCAGATGTCGACGCTATATCCGACCGCAAGCCTGTAAGAAAAAAAGTTCTCTCTCTCTCTCTTTACCTATCGCAGCTTTCACTTCGCCCAGAAACACACAATAGTCGCGAGTCATCTCTAACCGTCACCTCGTGATTTCTAGCTGGTAGCAGCCGGCCTGGACATGAAGAAGGATCGGCAGCAAGCCCAGACCTTGACCGAGGAGCAGCGTCGCGAGCTCACTCTGCGGCTCTCCAAGCTCTCGGTGGACAGCAACGTGTTCGAGGGCTCGAGTGACCTGCCCCAGGTCTTCCAGGTCAAGTACCTGGGCTCGCACGATGCCCGCGGCCTCTGGGGCATCAAGCACACGCGCAAGCCCGTCGACAACATGGTGGCGGCCGCGAAATCTTTGCCCTCGGGGACCTTCCTGCCGTTCATCAAGCTCGTCATCAGTGAGGACGGCGTCGGGCTTCTACCCCTCGGCAAGAAGAGGGGAGACTCCATCTCGAGGATCTACCCGATCGAGAGCATCTCCTACGGAGTCCAGGATCTCGTCTACACGAGGGTGTTCTCGATGATCGTGGTGAGGGAGACCGAGGACTTTCGCAGAATGTCGCCTTTCGAGTGTCACGGCTTCGTGTGCGAGTCCAAGCATCACGCCAGGCAGATGACCTACGCCCTGGCCGCAGCGTTTCAGATCTACTCGCAGCACGTCAAGGGACGAAGCATCGATCCGGCCAAGAGCTGGAGCAAGGGCTTCGCCATCGAGCTCAGAAATCCCAACGAGCTCGAGGCGGATTATACGCTTCATCCCGAAGATTGATACGCGCAGCTTGTCCGTTTATCCTTGATCTGAAGGTTGTTAATTTTGTTACTTACATGCGTAAGAAATTTAGAATAGAACGCGTCTGTTGAAAAGTTAGGCGTGATTGAAACAAAACAAAATATGCAAAAAAATATTGAGTTGTGGATGCAACAACAGGTTGCGATATTCAGATACTGATATTTAAATGGTTGTATAACTATACACAGGAATTCTGGTCACATAAGGGTAGTCATAAATAATATCCTATGCAATGAAATCATTCTTAAAGTTTCTTACGGATTCGTTTAGTTTCGTACGTTACTACGTGATTTTGCAATACTTAATAAATTAAGTATCAATATTAAAACTACGACATTGTATTGGAACCTAGTTATAGTAGATCAGCATCGCATTTGAACAATGAAAATGTCTCCTATACGCAAGTCTTATTCGTTTGGAGAACAGGGTATTTGTAGTTAGAAAGCTATAGCAGCTTATCCCATCAATTATTCAATTATCCCATTCTTATTCAATCACAGAATAATTTTAGAATGATTATGGTACATTTTTACTATATTTAATGTATTGTTGTAAATATCTTAAAATACTAAAGTTACTCATAAAGGTAGTTTTGGTAAATTAATAAGTTTGCGTCCTTAAATTATTTATTTAGATTATAAAAATAGGATATACATGCCTGTATATAAAATTATACTATATCTGATGTTACGGTAGATAATTTATAGATAGCACTCATAAATCTATGCAAAAGCGCGCAAAGATAAAAATTTTATTGCATCAAATTCTTTAGAAACCATTACTTCTTATGTTGCTCCGCAAATCGATTAATAAAAAGTAATCGCGTACGATTTGTATGTATATACGAAAAAAATTCATTTAGATATTTGGATCAAAATTATTAAAATTTTAGGCCTTTATCCGCAAAATTTAATAAAAGATAAAAAAATTTTTATATAATTAATTTATATTAATTATACGTACAAGGCTTATTCGCACCTACTGCAATCGGTATGAAATTATAGACATTGCAAAAGATTCAAGTTTTCTTTATGTTTAATGAGCAATACTATAACTCGAGGCAGCTCCCCAGTTTAGACTAAAAACTCATTTTCTTTCTTTCTTTGTTATTTTTTATTTTCAAAGAATTACATTCCACCGCTCATACGAAATCCTGATATCTTATGCAGTGTTGTCAGTAAAAAAGTATCTGAATGGAATGGAACGGAAGAGGCAATAAAATAAGCGTACTTATATTTTGTCTATCGTTTTGTATTGACGTGCAGGAAAAGCGAAACAGCACTGAAGTATATTTCTTCAGCTGTGACCAGATGGCTAGCTATCCAAAGATACCGACTAGAAAGTGACAAGTGATTTACAGCTTGCTGCGATTCCTTTTTACTTGCGATTTTTCAATTTTTCTTCTTTCTTTGACTGCATATATAAATATGAGAATGTTTTTCGAAGTAAGATTGTACGTATCGGGAGAACCTATTATGTTATTTTTAAAATTTTAAACTTGCGTGCATTTTTCAAATATTCTTCCATTTTTGTTCCTGCTTCTATAATTATGGTAACGGATTTTAAGGAGTTCGATATATCCATAATATATATTTTTAAGGCATTCAAATATTCGTACAAAATCAGCGTTTGTAAAATTAGTTTTTGTACAGTTGTCTGCATAATAGGTTGTAGAATAGAGTAGCTTTACGGTTTTATTAATTTACATTTAATTATCTTGCTTGTTTTATTTTAACAAGTACAGACGACCAATATCAATACATATCATTGATTAGAATTTAATATTTGATGCTTGCTTATTTGCGTAATAGCTTATCTTTTTTCTACATTTTATAATGTAAAAAGGATCGATTGAAAGATGTATCCAGGCATGGGACAATCGTGTAACACCATAATTAGCATTTGATCTCTATAATGTGCTTACGCTTTGTTTCCTTTATTATATTGCGTTAGGATTTTATCATACTTGTGAGTCTTTTACATATTATGCATAATGATTAACTCACTTTTCACGAGAATACTTTGTAAAAAGTTAAAATATTATATATAAGAGTATTCAAATTAATAAATATGAATATATAAGAAAGGTAGAACATATTTTAATGTATAAGTGTTTATGAATGTATACTATGAATTAAAGATTGTTTATAAAATATTATTAATAAATTGTTACTGTTACGTATGTATTCTGTTCTAATATTCTAAATGTATCCAAATTTACTCAAAAAATAGATTTGTTCAAAGTTATGCAGCAAAATAATTAATCATAACTAATAGAAGTAAATATATGAGTAGTTGAAACTTTTACTTCATTTACTGGTGCAGTTACATCTGTGAGAAAAAAAATGTTATTATTTCATTCAATAAGTACTTCACCTTTTAGCAATATGCGTATAAAACAGTGTTAATCATATAGTACACGTTGGTGTCAAGGATTCATATTGTAGTAAGTAGACATTGATTGAAGATACAATTTTGTTTTTAACATCATTCTAGCAAATCTTACAAACTGCAATTTTTTTTCTAGTACCGCGAGGAATGCGGGGTATAGTACTCAAAATGTTTTAAAATATTGACTTTCATCTTTTTTTTTTTTTTTTTTTTTTTTATTAAAAAGCTTACTTGTTTAACAAGTGCATGCAATCACGTTCAACAATAAAATGCAGCGCTATAGGATCGCACCAAAATTATTGTCTACGCTTCTTATTCTGGGTCTGGCTTGGTGGCCTCTGGGTAAACTGTGTAGTTTGATAATCCGGTGTATAGGTCGGATAAGTCGTTGGTCTCGTGGGCCTCTGCGTCGGGTAAGGACTAGAGCCCTGCTGTCCAGTCGGGGGTCTCGTTGGCCTCGTGGGCCTTTGGTTCGGATACGACGTTGGTTCGATTTCGTTGCCATTGGAGTCGGTGACCGTCTCCTCAGTGTTCTCGTCTACTTTGCCAAACGCCTCGTTCAGTCTGTAATACTTCTCGGACTCCTCGCACGGTATCGAGCTGTCGGTTCGCGTGCAGACGAACGTGGCCTACGAAGGAGCAATAAAATGTAAAAAAGTCGATGCTCAAGATTTATTGTTTATTTAGCGTATTCGCTGCGCCTGATTCAATTTAGTTCACTTGTGACAAAGTCCTTTGATAAAAAAATGGCCATATTGTGATAAAAGTATTATTACTTGGTTAAAAACTGTTTCAGCTGGACAGATGAAACTGAATCGAATTGAATTCCTTGCGGTAGGTAGACAAATATGGAAGATCTGGCAGTCGTTATCGATATCCGCATAATAACCGTAGATTCGATTCTCGCAGGAAAAAGTATCCACTATGTTCTCCCTGATTGACGTAGCATTATTCGGCAGTTCCAATCCAGCTGATTTTTTCTGAGTCAAGTTATGAAATTTAATTGAAAAATATATTCTATTACATAAAAATATATAAATTCAGCTGTATAAAACTTAAACATTTTTATGTCTAATTAAAAACTTCGTCAAGGCTGTGTCGGAGTTCTGTCCCTTCCCTTTCGTATTTTGTGTTTAATAACTTTTGAAACAACTAGAAGCCCGATTGACATTTTCCTTTGACAATCGACCAAACGTAATAGGAAAAGGATGTTTTTAACTCCGACATCCCCTTGTTCCAGAAATCAAAAATAGCCATATTAAAGAAAAAAATCCACGCATCACTTGAAAGAATATCAGTACGACTAAATTAGGCTTCCATAATCACTTTCACATCTCGTTGATTTCTCCTCACTCGGAAAGGATTGATTTTCTTTAAAAAGCTCATAGCACCAGCACATAGGCTACCTTAAAAGCAGGCGCGGGTCTACGTTGCGCCAGAGTAACGGCAACCGCGATGCTCAGGAGCACTGCAAGGATAAGCTGCGTTCTCGACATCGAGAGGTAATTTCAAATTTCTGATCTATAGCTTTTATCTCTGATCGTCTTCTCTTCCGACACTCCGGTCTATACTCCTAAGATTATTTCAGCGTCTCTTTCTTGCCTATGGAGCTTATGCTCGAGTCGCTGTTCGGATGGAGACTGCAGGAGCGCAGCTCCCGGGGGCGTTATATAGCGAACTCACGTAAGGATCTTGTGAATATTGTATGAATGGGCGATTCTTAGTATCCTGCAGGATCAGTAATTCCATCACGTTTGGTCTGCCAATGACCATCCACAGACGCAGCCGTCTCCCCTGGCATCATCCTCCTGAAGGTCCCGATGCAAATGCGCCGCTCGGGCTTGACGGATGGCGGAGCTCATCTCTTGACTATCTCCACTGCTGCACAGTCATCGAATACCGAAATTCACCGGCAGCTGCCTGCGTAGACTACTGCTACGGCTGATACTGATACATGATTTTGAAATGCTGCTGCTGGATTTGCCATATATATATAATCTATGTATTTTAATACAGGGATTTTGGCTCTAGCAGGAAAGCATGTATAACAAATTAATTTAGAGGAAGCTACTTATCATAACGGGTCACACAAATATTTTCACTTTTCAAGCTTTTTAAACAAGTTTGTTTTTCCAATGAGAAATATAATGCTCTTGTATCATACAAGTAATTATGCAACTACGAAATATTTATGTAACGAATAATCTCATATGCAAATAATTTAGTTTGAGATCTGTATTAACTTATATTGATAAATTATTTTCAATTCATCATCTGAGTATAAGACACTTTTCCCCGTGTACAAATCCTTTCTTTTATAAGATCAATCCGAATAAAATCACTATCAGGATACTCATTTTCTAAATTTTAAAATATTTGCGACCGCATCTATGAAAATTTAGATTTTAAGTTCGTTCTACGGATATATGCAGAAAGTATGCAAAAGTAATTGCAAGACCGTATAATATCACAGTATGTACAAAGACAAAATCGAGTGGAATAGTGCAGATTTCATCCAGGTTATTCTTATTTTATTAGTAAGGTAATAAGAAAGTAACTCTGCATTTATCTTTAACTGTAAATAAATAAGATAAGTTTTGTATGGAATCGTATATCAAATTCTGTAATCGACATGATATTAATCAATAGAAAATTAATTAATAGAAATTAATTAATAGAAAATGTGCGATATGTAGCATCGTAATTTAAATAATTCGTAGATTTACAAGACTATTAAAGTTCTCGAAAACATTGTATTATCAAGTCGCGTTGCAGGATAATACCATCGTACCATCGTATATGGAAATCAAAAATAAAATTTTACAAACCTACTAAATCGCAATTTAGTATTGAGATTCGCACTATGTACATTTGCAAGGTTTATTAAGGAAAACTATATCTTGCTTTGAAATTCATTTCTAAACTTTGAATTTTTTGCAGAATAAAACGATAAAGTTAAGCATCATCAAGTTAATATATAAATAGTTTATTTTTAACAATGCAATTACCAATAAGTTACTTACGTACAACTGTAAATTCTAATTCTAGATTTATAATATAATCCATTCTTCTTCAGTCCAAGCTTGAGATTAAATTGATTTAGTGTTACGATAAATAATTATTTTCCACGTTAACGTTATTAATGTATATCTAAAGTGATATTATACATGCATAAAGTACCGTTTAAATTACGAAATATTTAATTTCATCGGCTAAGAAATTCATACCTCGATGTTATTAAAAAATGAAAAACCTTGAGCAAAGAAATTCCACGACATAATGCATTAGGAAATTTCAAGTGTATAGCGAATGTAGATTTTTGATATTGGCATAGTAGAAGAAAGAGCAGAAAAGAAGTCAAAAAAGACGAAAGAGTGTAGAATTGGATTGGTTACCTGAATTCTCCCCATTCGAGAAGAAATTATTCATGGATGCACGCTAAGAAACATATTGAGAATCCGTCTCGCATGTGCGGGAGTGTCCCAAAGAGGAGCAAGAGCTTTTTTTCGCCGCTGAAGGCTACATGTAAATCGTTCACTGCAAATCATCGATGTCAGTCAAGCCTGGATTCGCGAATGGTTTACTAAATAAACAAATGCACTTGGCTTTTGCGAGCTTTACAAATTTCCGAAACGGAAAAAGACGAAGAGAAGTAGTGCGTGTGCGTGTTTCAAGTGTTCGGCATCTTAAGTATACGAATTCCAGAGACGGCGAGAAGATGGAGATTGACTTTAAATTCGATCCAGCAACGAAAATCCCATTTGGACAAATGCTCGAAGAAGCAAATTAGTGAGGAGTCGTAATAAAAATAAAACTCTGGAAGAAACTTCACTCGTTGGAAGCAGTTAGCTAATTTTAATCGTCGATTACTCACGACCCAGGAATTATGTCCACCTGCAGCTGCTGTAGGATAAAACATGCAGTTTTCTAAATAAAAATCTTTTTTTTTATAGCTAGAAACAAGGTTCCATTTGGTAAGCACGAATAGAAGTGAAAAGTTATACTTCTCTGCTATTAATGGTATAATTCAAATTTATTATTGATTCGACAATTATATACGACACATTTTTATAATATAATTTGAAAAGGAAGAGAAAAAGTCTCTAATATTACAATTTGGAGTTTTAAGTCACTCCCTACTTACGCACGCTATTAACAAGCTTAATGTTTTGTTTACGTTTTTTATTATTTCTCAGACACGAAAGCACAAATTATATTTATCAAAGCTCATTATACTTAAGTGAGTTTTCTTGGTTTTGATTTAAAAAGCAGATTCTAATAAAATTTGGTGGTCTATTAAATATTGTCCTCAAGATGACTCAGTTAAATGTTTAGAACCCGAGGGTACTTTAAAAGCAAGATATTAGATTTTTCGTTTAGGCTCTCATACACAGGGTCTCATGGAAAACCATAATAATTTATGGATTTTACAGAAGTTGAAAATCAGTTGAAAATCGTGTAATACAAATTTTCAAACTACAAGATAAATGTTTGAGAAATAATTACTGCTTTTAAAATCTATTATTGGGCACTCCTAAATAATAAAAAAACCGCTGCCAATTCATTGGCACGTAGCTTTATCCAACTAAATTTATAGTTCCAATAGATATAATATTATTTAAATATACAATGTTAATGCTTTTTTAAATATTTTCAATCTCGATTATTTTGCTGAAGGAGCAATTAATATGTCATACTGATGTATATATATATATATATATATATATATATATATATATATATATATATATATATATATATATATATATAATTTTGACATAAATTAATATAGGGAGGGACTTTAACGACGTGCAACGACACCCCTATAAGCGGAAGAAAAAGTTTTAAGAAAAATCAGTTTTAACATTTTAGCTCTTTACTTGAGAACCACTAGACGAAATCATTTAAAATTTTAGCAGCAAATAGCTTTTTTTATGATTAATGACCAAATAAAAGTTTAAAGCATTTGACTGCATTGTTTTAGAGATATGAGGAGTCAAAAATTTTTCAAAAAAAATTGAAACCTTGATATCTTAAGAACCATATGGGTTTGAAAGCTGCGCAATGAACTTAGCCAAGACACATAAAATATCTACTTTTTCCCAAAATCTCAAGTGCAATAAAGCCTTTTTACTTCCGTAATCGAGGCACAAAAGAAACTCATTTTTTCCAGTTTTCGATTTATTACTGAAAAAATAAGTAGTCAAATCACTTGAAATTTTAATGGAATATAGTTTGACACGTGACCCATCGACATGATTTTTTTCCGTGGGGTTATGATGTTTAGTTTCAGAGATATGAATTTAAAAAAAACCAAACGGGGAAAAGTAGGTAATTTTATTCTCTTTCAAATGCATATTAGCTGAATTATTTGTAACGATGGGATGATTGAAAAAAACGCAAAATAGTGTTTTTCAAAAATCAAAAATTAGCCATAAAAAATAGTTACAAAAATAAAAACTAAATGTTTTTCGGGAATTCAGAATCCAAAAATATACATGCATGTCAAATTTTATTGATATTCACCAGGTAGTTCCAGAAATATTATGGTATACATACACACACACCAACACATACACACACACGCACACACACACATCCATACGGACATTTTCTAAAAACACGTGATTTGAACTTCTAACACACCAAAAAGTATTTTCTAGAAGTTTTGACGAAACTCAAAATTTTGCTATTACAAAGCTTCCTCTAGGAGGAAGCAATAAGCCTCGGCTCGTCGAAATGGGATGGAAAATAAAAAAGATTGCTGTGTTCAAAAGCGGTTTTTGTTCTATTTCAATTAACATTATCCGTGCATCTTGTAGCGTAATGAGCCACCTTTTAAATTCCATACTGCGATGTACTATGTAATATACAGTTAATCAAGTATTCATATAATTCATGCGCACTTTGTAATTGTGCGTGGTTTTCTTAATTACGGTTCCTCACGCTAGATGGCGAAAAGTATGTAATCTAAATTACACAGTAGAATTAGCATCTTGAAAGTACTTAACCATTAATCAAAGCTGATGAATGATCAAGCTGAAGGAATTATGCGAGAATTCGCATTATTCTGTTTATTGGAAAAAGTAAAAAAGTTTGACTGTCAGTTAAACTAGAATTTTGATAGCAGAAAATTGATTTGTAGAAAATTGATAGCAATTTGTTGCAAATGTTCTGCCATCGATTTTTGTACGTTTAACATGAAACTGCGTCCTTATTTGATGCAAATTTGATAGCAACTATTGATTAAAAGTTATGACAATAACATGAAGTCAACCTTGTATCAACTATTATATTATTATTGCATAATATGTTGTGTAGACGTATCATTTACTATACAATTTATAGTTTTTGTGGACATAAAGTTAGCAGTCTTGATACTGCAATTTTATGCCAAATTAATGCATATCGAATAAAAAAACGTGCATAAAAAATTATAGGAAATCATTGTTAATTATTTGTAATCTTCAAAAAAGTGATGGCTGGTGTTTTTAAGCCGTTAATAATAAAGCGATTTGTTAACTTCCAACCTCAACAAAAATGTACACGCAAAACATTCGTTGGATTTACTTAGTTTATTGTAATAAATATTTAATAAGGAAATGAGAAAAAATTTAGATTCATTAGTTTATTTTTATTAGTGAGTATTTCACAACAATAAAAACAACAACATTTTTGTTCTTACTTTTGATCATTTTATAGTCATGTTGACATTAACGACTACTGTACCATTTCACAAAGCGTCTGTTTTATAATCAAGTTTCTTAATAACATAACAATAGCCCCAATTTTCTAATTAAGTTCATGAGGTGGCAATCCCTTACGAATACTATTTTATATTTCGACTGGGAAAATGTATATATTGTTATCAGATTTATCAACAGCTTGATAAGTTGCAGTATCAATACTGTTATATGTTTATATCTTCTTTCATTTAAATAAAGAATTTATTATTAAAAAAATAAGTATATTCATTGTGAAAAATAAGTATTACGCTATTTAGTGATATTAATGCTGTGATCACAAGTTTTTAAGCATACATCATTTGTTTTTCATTATTCCGGAAATAACAATTTTGTTATCGTTCCTTCTCTTATTTCTAATAATAACTTTGAAAATTTGATATTTACTGAATGCAGGTAAAATTACTAACAGGTTAATTAATACTAACAGGTAAAATTGGTCGAAAGTGTCCTTCTTAAGCTATTCATTTATTTCCGGGAGGAATTTGATTATAACAGAATACGTAAAGTTAAATCAACTATTTCTAGAGCTTTTTTAGGTATCATAGAAACTTTATATCATATAATTAAATCTGCTTCTCGTAGATTTCATTTATCAGATCCAAACTGTAAACCTGCTATTTTCAAATTGGTCAAATGGAATGGTAACCGACAAATTCTATGGCTGGTCATTCCTTTTGGGAGTAATATTGAAGCCATACTAGTTTATGCTATTGACACAATTTTTTTATTTTGAGAAATAAAATAATAAATTAAATTTTCGTATAGAAATGTTTGTATTATATAATTTCTTCACCGTCATAAATGTTTCGTAAAGCAGATTTATTTGGCATAGGTAAATTGAATGAGTTGCATAATTTATTCTCTTATTCAAATAATTGGTTGATGTGTGAAAGACCATGATTTTCTTTGTTATCAATAAAATCTTCCGTGAAACTATTTTTAGTTATTCCAAATGCCATCACATCCAAATATTTTCAGAAATTAAAAACCATGCAAAAAAAGTCGTGATTGAAATAGTGACATAACAGTACTAGCTTCGAAAAATTTCGAAATTTAAAAAATTTTTATTGTAAAGTTTAATTAGAATAAAAAAATTAACAACTTTAAAAAATTGCAATTTTATTAGTTTTAACCACAATAACTATTTATTTTCCTCCAAAACAATTAGATTTTTTCATGTGGGAAAGATCTGAAATGTACTAGTCTTCTCGGCAAATCTGAACTGTTCTAGTCTTCGTAGCAAATCTGAATCGTACTACTCTTCGTGACCGGAAATCATCCTCGCTTGTCGCCTATGAAATAGATCGAGAATAGAGTTTTTCGAGTTGTCCACTATGGTGTGGGTGTATAGATGCATATACAGGATGGTCATTTTAATCTTTAATCTCAATTATCTCGTTGGCAAAGCATGCCAGCGAAAAAAGTTTCGGATAAAAGTTTTAGGATTTTTCCCTGGCTATCTGATGATGACCTTGACAATGTCATTGAGCATGATCTTCAAGGTCATTTAAAGGTCAAGTCGATTTTTTCAAATAGAAACCCCAACTTTTGGCACCAGAAATGAAAAGAGCGGGAAATTTTACGTTCGAACATGTAAATTTGGAAACAAATCATCTTTTGTGCGGAAATTACCTTTGACATCAGACGAACCCAGGATGCACCATCGAGGAGGTTGTCAAAAGGATTTAGCATCCCATTTTTTGTTTTTTATTTATTTTTTTTGTATTTTTTTATTTGTTTTTATGTGTTTTTTTGTATTTTTTATTTGTTTTAATGTGTTTTTTATTTGCTTTTATGTGTTTATTTGTTTTTTGTTTTATCCCTATTTGTTATTTTTTTGGTATTTTTATGGAATGTTAACTGGAGTTAACCATTGATTAATTGTTCGAAATGACCGCCGTTTAGTTGGATGCAAAGATCAAGTCGAGCTCTGAATTATCTTATGGTTCTAAGTAGAACATCTCGAGGCAACTGGGCCACCTCGCCCAATCCACCTGCCATTGTAGCGGGTGTTTAAATAATCACGAACAATGCGTGCATAATGTGGTGGTGCTCCATCTAATTGGATCCATATTCTTAGCCTGGTTGCTAGGTCTACATTTTCTAGTAATTCAGGTAAAATGTCTCGAAGTAATCTCAAAAAGTTTACCCCATTCACGGTCTCTTCAAAGAAATAAAGACCAATCAAATAGCCATTGATGATTCCACATCAGACCATAACACTCCAGCGGTGTTGATTATCTATGGGCCTGAACCAATGAGGATTTTCATCTGACCAATAATGGCAATTATGTCTATTCAATTCTCCAGTGTTTCTGAATGTTGATTCATCTGAAAAAAGAACGTGCCTGAAAAAGTCTTGATCTTGTTGAATCATTCGTATTGCCCATCGACAAAAACGTACTTGCAAAATCATATCATTTGAAGTTAACTGTTGTGTTAATGTTATGTGATAAGGATGATATCTTCTCGCTCTCAATATTCGGGATGCTGTTGATTGAGGTATACCTATTTCTCTTTCTATTTGTCGAGTAATAATGTGAGGATCAAGATGAATAATCGCTAGAATGGTAATAACACGAGGATCGTTTTCGACGTATTCATGATGACGGCGTTGACAAACAAAAGCTCCATTTCGAGCTCTCTGAGTTAAGGTTTGAATAATAACATTACTTGGGTGTCTCCTATTGGGATAGCGATCAGCATAAAGTCTGGCAGCTGCTGCATAATTATTTCGCCTTTCTCCCAAAATCATGATCATATCAACGATTTCGTTGGGACCATAATCAGCCATGATCAAAATCAAAATAATTTGTTACAGACCAGTAAACAGGAAAACGGATTTTTTTCAATAATAATTATCGATTTACAAGAAGTAAAAAACACGATTAAGCTTTTCTGCACTAATTTGCTATCTACATAACTGTTAAGAGTAGTTCACTCTCAAAAATTGACACTAATACAAAATAATGGAATGACTTAACTACATCAAGAATTTTGAAAATTTTTGAAAACTGAAAAAATTACGAAAATTTTAGAAAATATTGAAAATTTCTGGAAATATTGAAAATTTTTTCATTTTTGAACGCATGTCCCTCTCTTTTCATTTATGGGGCTAAAAGTAGGGGTTTCCATTTCAAAAAAACAACTTGACCTTGAAATGTCCTTGAAGGTCCTGTTTAACGACAGGGTCAAGATGATCATTCGTCAGCCGGGGAGAAAATTGAAAACTTTTGTGGGTAACATTTTCTCCTTGAATGCATTCGAGTTCAGCTAACCAGTTGTACTGTTATCGGCATGACCAATGACCTTGACCATTGAATTCAAGGTCAAGGAAAGGTCATATTCAAACGTAAAATTTCCCGCTCTTTCCATTTATGGTGCCAAAAGTAGGGGTTTCTATTTGAAAAAATCGACTTGACCTTCAAATGACCTTGAAGGTCAAGCTCAATGACATTGTCAAGGTCATCATCAGATAGCCAGGGAAAAATCCTAAAACTTTTATCCGAAACTTTTTTCACTGGCATGCGTTGCCAACGAGATAATTGAGATTAAAGATTAAAATGACACACCCTGTATATACAGGGTGTCCCATTTTAATCGATACACGCAAATATCTCGTGAAGGAAGGCCTTAATCGAAAAAATGCTAGAGACCAAGATTGTAGGATTTTGCGGAGGAAGTAGAATAGTGACCTTAGATTTGACCTTCAAAGCGTTTTCAAGGTCATTTAAAGGTTAACTTTGATTTTTTTAATAGAAACCCCTTTTTTTTATAGCGGCAATGGAAAGAGCGGAAATTTTTACGTTCAAAACAATAGTCTTCGATTGAAAAACGATCGCTTTTCAATTTCATTCCAAGGTTAACTTTGTTTTTTCCGTACGAATTCTACTTCGTTATTACGGAAATGAAAGGAGCGGAAAATTTTACTTTTAGAGTGATATGTTGTGTTTGTACTGCAAAGGGAATTTTAATCGCTATCGATACAAATTTGATGTTCAGGACCCACAACTCTGTAGAATTTACATTAAAGTAATGAATCACGACCTTTGACTCTTATTTAACATCGTTTTTTTTTTGTATAAAAGTCGACCATTGCCTCTTCAAATGTTTCCTTCATTTACCTTCGGCATTAGCGTAACCGGGCATACACCACGGGGAGGTTGCACGATAGGTTTTTGTACGCCATTTAGCCCTGAAAAAGGCTGATTGTTAGTTAATTATCTATTTATGTGCTCAAGTCAATAAATGCTCAAAAGTAGCTCCACCGACTTGCAGGCAGAGTTGAAGTCTTTGTTGGAAATGTTCTACAGTTCGTATCAAAACATTACGGGGGATATTAGCACAGTCATTTTGAATCCTCATTCTCATATCTTTAGCAATAGTTGGTCTTTCGCTATAAACTGTATCTTTGAGGTATCCCCACGAATAAAAATCTAATGGAGTTAAATCAGGTTGGAGGCCATGCAATTGGACCACCCCTATCCAACGATATGGGAAACGATCATCCAAAAAATTCTGTACTATCCTTGCGTAATGTGGTGGAGCTCCGTCTTGTTGCAACCACATCCTATATCTTGTATTCATATCAACATGTTCTAGTAGGATTGGAAGTTCATTTTCGATCAAATTCAGGTAACTTTCGCTGTTTACATTACCTTCAAAAATATATGGGCCTATTAAATTTCCATTGATTGTGCCACACCAAACGTTAATATTCCAACGGTGTTGATTATCAATTTGTTGCATCCAGTGTGGATTTATTGCAGACCAGTAATGGCTGTTATGTCTGTACAGATGTCCAATGCTGTTGAAAGTAGATTCATCACTGAACATCACGAATTGGAAGAAATTGGGCTCATTTCTAATTTGATTTCTTGCCCACTGACAAAATTGTAATCTCTGCTGACGATCCTGCTCATTTAAATCTTGATTCAGTGTGATATGATATGGATGGTATCTGGCAAACTTCAGATATCTACTACAAGTTGATCGAGGTACACCCAGTTCACGTTCAATGGTTCGTAGCGAAATATGCGGGTCAAAATGAACCATTGCTAAAATGGCAAGAAAACGAGGATTTTGTGTCTGGTCTTCAATATAATTCTTTGAAGAAGACGTCGAAGATGACCTCGTCGAGCTCTCAATTCAAGGAAACGAATAGTATTCGCATTTGGTTGACGACGTCTTGGGAATCGTTCACGATATAACACTGCGGATCTTCTGTAATTTCGGCGACATTCTCCCAAAACAAGAAGCATGTCAATGATGTCATTTGCTGGTTAATCTGCCATTTTACCTCGATCTTTATTCAGATATTGGTTTAATGTTATAACATTGACAGTTTTAACATAAGAATAAGAAGCTGCTTAGAAAAATGTAATAAAGTCAAGGATGAAATAATTTCATATGAACATGAATATTTATTAATGCAGCACCTGTGTAAAATAAAAATGACCAAAGTGCGGAGCTGTTTCGTGTTAACGAGTTGTTAAATTGAAAGGTTGAGTTTTCATGAACTGTGCTCTTGCATTTATTGTGACTTGATATCCACAAAATTCCCTTGAGATATTTTCATAAGGTATTAAATCAACAACACATTAATGAAATAACCAGACATTTAATAATAATTAATTTTAGGTAAATTAATGCTTCTAATAGGTGCATGTTTTTATTAACTTGATATTTTAATAAACTTATTTTGATCCCTTGCTTTTCAGCGTACTTAGATACAAATTTACCATTAACAATTTTTCAAAAGTTTGATATATATATATATATATATATATATATATATATATTTGTTTCCAAAGTTTTTTACGACTTAAAGCTTTAGCGAGTAGATAAAAAAAAAAAAATAAATAATTAATCAAGAGGAGCGAAAATTGTCGCTTTTGAGCCTAGGGGTGAAAATGACCATTTTCGCTTCCCTTGATGTCCGATTCCCAAATTATTGTAGGCTCGTTTTACCTTATAGGGAGCGAAAATGGATTTATTTATACATGTATTATGACTAGGGACTCTTGCTGTACACTTTGTCTGACGCTCGGAAACCCTATTTTCGGTCCACTTTATAGGCGCCGAAAATGGTCTTTTTTATGCACGTGTTACAAAAACACATTTTCTCAATATTTGTCCCCACTGTAACTCTGCGACGCTGTGTCTTCCAGCACAGATGCGTAACACCTAACGCCTCGAACGCGCTAGGATTTTTCTTTATTCGCAGGATTTGATGTAATCCCTGACGTTTGGGAGAACGTGGTGGAGGAAGGCAGAAATAATCACACAAGAGTTAACAGTTTTATTGCACATGTATTTTACCCAACCCGTTCCCTACAACGTGGTGGCCGTAGCCGCCCACGCACAATAGCCACGCAGGGCTCGCCGTCACACCTCTACTCTCAGATACACGCGCGCGCCTCGAATCTCTCGCCTCTGGCGTCGCACCGTATACCCGTTGGCTCTTGCTCACACGCGCGTGGCTCGAAGCTCTCGCTTCTGGCGTCGCGCCGTTTATCCGTCGGCTCTCACTCACACACGCACGCCTCGAATACTCGGTGTCGCTAGCTCTAACAGCGAAGCGAAAGACGCGTCTTCTCTCTCTCGCTCTCTCTCTCTCTCTCTCTCTCTCTCTCTCTCTCTTCTCATCGGAACCGTTGACTGCTGTCCTCGCCATAGAGACTAGTTGGTCTCTATGGCTGGTAGGCAGGCTTCGGTCCCCTGGCGGTTCTTCTTCGCTTAATCCTCGCGACGGCCTCCGTATATATGCCGAAGGACAAGCTCTCTCGTCTCGGCCGATACTCCTTCCAAGCCTCGCAAGATTTGAAGGAGGGTGTCCCTCTCCTCTTGCTGGCTATGGTTAGAGACCTCCCTGACGACCTGGATCGGTCGCCTCTGGACTCCTTCCTCTGGCTGGAGGCGGCGGAGACGCTCCCTCTCCTGTTGCTGGTAAAGCTGTTGATACAACTCTCGTGGTACCATCGCTTCGTTGTCCCATCCCCATCCACCATTGCCTTTCCTCCCTTATGTGGCGATCGTATGCCTCTCTTTCTTCTCTCTCTCGGCGCTCGCGGGACTCTCGCTCTTCTCGCTGGCGATGGTCCCCGGGTTCGTCCCAGTCTTCCCCAGTGTTGATGCCACTGGCCGTCTCGATGGGAGCGTACCCCCGTCCTCCTCCCTGTTGGCGGCTCCAGAAGGCCTCGGCGCACCGTGGGCAGCTGGCCACCTGGACGCCGTGTCTCCCACAATTTCCGCAGAAATCACGGCTGATTCCCTTCGGACATTGGATGACACCATGACCCGGCTGCCAACAGTTAAAGCAACTGTATGGGGCCGGGTTGATCGTCGGATCCGTAAGAATTGGATGAAGTCCTCCGAACCACGCTCCCCTTTCCTTAACCGGCAAGGTCCTGCGATTGGAGGAGCGACTCCTTGTTCAACTCGCCGACCGATCTTCGATGACTCTCCTCGCGTCTCTCATCTCTCTCTCTTTCTACCTCTCTCGTTGGAGCCATTGGCCGCTGTCCTTGCCACAGGGACTGGTTGGTCCCGAACTGGTAGGCAAGTCTCGGTCTCCTCTCTCGTCTCTCTTGCGATCCGCCTTGCCTCTCTCCTCCGGGCGGCTCGAGCTGTGTTGCGACGCGCGTTTCTTGCCGCTATCGCCTCCTCCCGGCTAATGTCGTTGGGGTTTGCAGCGGATGCTGGAGGATCTGTCTCCATCTGCTCTTGGTTATCGGGCGTGGAGGCAGGTTCGCCCCGCGTTCGCTGCTCCTCTTGCTGACGACGCTCCTCTTCCTCTCTCTCCTTCCTCTCTTCCTCCTTTTCCTCTTTCTCTCCTCCGCCGCGGCAGCAGCTCGCTCAGCTCTGAGCCGCTTTTCGTCGTCTCGAGCTTGGCGTAGCCGCTGCTCCTCTTCTCGGGCTCGCCGCTCTTCTTCTTCTCTTTCTCTCCGCTCCATCTCTTCTCGCCGCCTTCTCTCTTCTTCTACTTCTCTCTCCTCTCTTTCTCTCTCTTCTTCGTCAGGTTCCGGTATCTGGTCCTCTTCCGCCTGGTGACGAGTCGGAGACCAGTTGTCCCAATCTATTTCGGCTGTGCCAGAATAGACCCCCCCGAAGTAGCCCCTGATCGGTGGTCTCGGCTCATCGTCGTCCGAGCTCGACAATTGAGCCGAGACGTAGTCCCCTTTCGTGAGCTGAGTAGAATTCTTGTTCTTCTTGCTCTTCTTCTTCTTCTTCTTCTTCTTCTTCTTCTTCTTCTTCTGGCCTCTCGGAGTAGGGGCGGCAGCGGGAACCACAGGAGAGTTGGCGACGTACAGCTCCAACTCCCTCTGCGCCCGTCTGCTTTCCTCTGCCTCCGAGCTCTCTCTCACTTGAGATTCGGCGGATGGCTTCTGCCTCTCCGTCCGAGTGCTACTCTCCTTCTCTCTTTCGACCTCTTCCCGAATAGGGTCTAATCGCCGGGGAATTGCCCCTGCCGCGATCGCCCGACTCAGGCTCGTCGCTGCCTCCGTCATTGGCCTCTTCTAGCAGCTCGTCGGCGTCGTCGTTATACCAGCCGTAGATCGGCGCAGGCGTAGCCTCGGTGTAACAGCGCCGATCCTCAGGCTGGTTATCCCCGCCCCTGAACCTTGCACCTGCCTTGACGATGTCGCTGCTGGCGTTGGCCGACGTGTTGGTGATCTCGCCACCTCAGCGAACGTCGGACATGGCGGTGCGATGTTGGTCGGTGGCGGGCCGGCTGGCGTCGACTCTCTCCCTTCGTCTCGTCGCTTCATCCTAAAAACACAAATGGATTAGTATTTTTGTTTAGCCTTTCGCGGCGGGACCCAGCGCTTAAGTTCATCTACGTAAGCCTTAGTCAACCGTCGCGATTTTCCGTCACGGCAGCTCAGTACATAAACTATCGGGGATTTAACCTCGACAATCTCATACGGGCCTTCCCAGTGCGGAGCTAGCTTTTTAGAAACACCCTTGGCCGCGTCGGAGAGAACGTGGGTCTTTTGCATGACCTCATCTCCTACCTGAAATTGCGCGTTTTTCCGCCCCCTATTATAAAAGCGTTCTTGTTTTTCAGTCGCAGCGCTCGTGTATTTCCCTACTAAATCTCGCAGCATATCTAATCTCTTCATTCTCTCTCCCCACTCATCTGGCTCCCTTCTTTCCACGAGTTTTCCTCCCTCGATTTCCCGTCGTAAGCTCAAAGCCGGGCGAGGATGTCGCCCGTTATTGAGAAACGCAGGAGAGACTAGAGTAGAAGCTTGCGTCGCCGTGTTAATGGCATGACGAAACTCGTGGAGATGCAAATCCCAGTCGCGATGGTCGTTTTTTACATACATCGCGATCATCGTTTTAAGCGTGCGATTCGTACGATCGACGGGATTTGCCTGAGGATGATACGGAGGAGTGGTGATATGTTTTACACCGTAGACTTCCAACACCTTCTTCAAGTGTTGGTTGTCGAACTCCTTGCCGTTATCTATTAGAAAATATTCAGGGGTTTCCCACCTGAATAAAATTAACTCCTCAAACGCTCTGGCTACTGATTTCGCATCCGCCTTCCTTAACGGCTTCAATTCAATCCAGCGTGTAAATAAGTCTTGAAACACGACTAGATATTTGAATCGATTTTTGCTCGGAAGAAACTCCATGAGATCAGCGGCGACGATGGCCTAAGGCCGCTCCATGACTCGCCGTCCCATGAGCCCTTTCGCTCCGCTCTGTGCGTTTTATATTTTTGGCACTCCTCGCACGACTGTACGAACTTGTACACGTCATGATAGGCTCCTCGCCAATAATACTCTCAAGCTACTCGGTCATAGGTTTTCTCTATTCCCAAGTGACCCGACGAAGGCGGCAGTGTGCATCTTTTATCACTCTCTCCTTCTGCTCCTCTGGCACTACCACTATCCACGCTTCCTCGCGGTGTGTTATCGGGTCCAGCAAATCATCCTTGCGCCAACGATAAAGCACTCCATTTTCGATACGCCATCCTGTGTACTTCTCCGGGAATTTTTCGACTTGCTCTAGCAGTTTTAAATATTCCGGATCTTGTACTTCTTCGAAAGCGGCAACAGCGTCCTCGCCATTTTCGTCGCTTCGGGATAGCGCATCCGGAAAGTGATTTAATTCACCTTTCCAATAAATCACATCAAACTTCTACTGTTGCAATTCAATCGTCCATCTCGCTAGGCGGCCGCTGGGATCTTTCAGATTCCTCAGCCATTGCAAACTTTTGTGGTCTGTTATCATGCTGAAGTCGTACCCCTCAATGTACGGCCTCCGCTTTCTGATAGCCCAGACCACTGCCAAACACTCTTTCTCCGTCGTCGTGTAATTTCTCTCAGCAGAAGTTAGTACACGACTTATATACACTATCGGGTGCTCGCCATCGTCATGGTCTTGATTCAGGACGGCACCGATAGCCGCGCCACTGGCATCACACTGCACCTTGAACGGCCTTGTAAAATCAGGCCGAGCAAGTACAGGGGCCACGGTAAGCGCGTGACGGACAGCTTCAAAAGCCTCTTGTTGCTCATCTCCCCATTCCCATTTCTGATCTTTTCGCAGCAGTCGAACGAGCGGGACTTTTAGCTCGGATTCGTGCTCAATATAAAGCGCGATTACCAGTCCAACATGCCCAGAAATCGTCTCAACTGTTTGACGTTTTTCGGTGCCGGAAAGTTTTTCACTGGCTCTACCCTTTCGGTATCAGGACGCAGTCCCTCCTTGTCCAGTAAGAAACCCAGCCACCTGATCTGCGAACAACAGAATTCAAACTTATCCTCATTCACGACTAGCCCAGCGCCCGTGAGTCGCTTCAGGACAAACTGGAGCCACTCTAGGTGCTCTTCGAAAGTCTCCGTGGCGATCACCAGGTCATCGAGGTAGGCAAACACGGCTGGCTCGCACGCAGTCCCAAACAAAGCATCGATTAATCTCTGCTGGGTCCTGGGCGCATTACACAGACCGAACGGCATACTCTTAAACTGCCACAGACCTGAGCCCGGCACAGAAAAAGCCGTATACTTTCTACTCTCCGACGATAACGCGATTTGATAATAGGACTGCTTCAGATCGATTTTTGATAAATAACGAGCACTGCGCAGCCTATCCGTAATCGAGTCCATATTAGGGATGGGATGTTCATCCTTAATAGTGACTCGATTCAAGTAACGATAATCGACGCAAAACCTTCATGTTCCGTCAGCCTTGCGGATCATGACAGGTGCGCTCGTATAATCGCTTGCCCATTTCTCTATTATTCCTTCAAGGAACAATCTCTCCACTTCCTCGACCGCTGCTTGCTGTTACCGAGGCTTATATCGAATCGGCGTGAAGTCCATCAGCTCGATATGGTGCTCCGTAAGATGCGTGAGCCCTATCGACGAGCCTTGGTCTTTCAGGATCCCTTTCACTAGCTCTCTCACCTCCGCACACTCCTCCTCCGTGATATTCGACAGGCCGGCACACTCAGCGTACACTGTAGCTTCCTCTTTGCTATTTGTATCAGCAAATGGTCGCCACTCGCCCTCTTCCGTCGCCACAAACCTCTTCCCAGCCGCACGTCGCAATCGAACTTTTTACAAAAATCCATACCAAGGATCATGGGTTGTTCGAGCGACGCACAGTGTCGGAAATTGGACAAAATTCGCTCAACTGCTGGTTTCGCAAGGTATCCCCCTAAAACCACACACATATTTTCATTCCCGCATTTGTAGGCAACGATAGACCAATGACACCTCATTTCACCATTTTCTCGAATTTGTCATAATCGTGTAAAGTTGTATATATGTATATGTAACTTCATATATACCCATATACATATATATATACCATTATACTATATATATATATATATATATATATATATATATACATTGCGTCGTGCAGCCTGATTCGGCTGCACGCGTACACTAATGCACTCCCGTAACACTCAAAAATACCTGCTGCAATTCGGGAGCAGCAGTAGACCACTCGCGATTAGTTGTTGTGTCTCCTTGAGGAGCATAACCTCACCTGCTAACCGCGTGGAGCAGCGGTGGCTCCCCTGCGGTCTAGCAGGAGACTACAACGTAGAGTAGCGCCACGTTGTTGTTGCCAGGTGTAGCGGGCTGCTGTACCGATACAGCAGCCACACACCTAACCCTGCGGGCACTAGGAGTCGCGACGGATTACAAAATAAATACCACCGAGGAGGACACCGCGTGCGTTCAGAGTATAAGTGACGAGTGCGCATCGTCGACGCGCATCATCGTACGTTCCGCTATAGTGCGGCGGGCCATGGGAGAGGGAACCGCGGCGACGCGTGAGGGAGAGAGAGAGTAATAACGCGCCGAAATATAGCGCGCGCGGAGAGTAGGAATCGCGCGCGAATATACATGCCGCCGCGAGACGATGCTGGTAGTGAGAGAGCGCTTGTACACCACTAGCGCGCACCACTACCAGAGCCATGTCGCCGCACTGTGACGCCCCAATGAACACGGGAGAGTCCAGTGCACCGCGTCCGCGGATTGCCTAAATCATGATAAGAGGAAATATGACGACTTCGCGGCCTAACATATACTATCTCTCTCTCGTTCGAGATAGCGCCAGCGTGCATGACGCCGATGATCTCGCGCCAATACAAATTATTATAGAGGGCGCGGATTAAGATTTTCCGGAGACGCGCAGGATAGAGGGAAGGAGGAGACTTCCTTCTTGACCAGAATTCTCTCAACCTTGAAGCGAGCAGGACGCATCCAGAGGTTTATTGCCATCCCGAATTAATAATAATCGAGGTGAAAAGGACTCAAAGTTGTTGTAGCAGAGAAGGCGAAGTAGTAGATCAGAGTAAGAGTAAGTTGTTGTTGATCTGATATTGGATTATTTAAATGTCTGGTGAGTGGTGAATTTATATCGTACATCTGAATTATCCTCGCGTAACG
>QLSS01000102.1:12295-51969 GCA_024372645.1 Trichomalopsis sarcophagae
GAGAGAGAGAGAGAGAGAGAGAGAGAGAGAGAGAGAGAGAGAGAGAATAATACAAATTTTAAGTAATTTTAATTGATTTCATTGAAGGAAGCGACGTGCCAAATTTGGCAGCAATTTTTTATTAGTATATCGTACTACACAGGAGGTAGCATAGGTAATGTACACACAAACCACGATACAGTAATTTTCAGCACAGCGGAAAGAAATGACATATCACTCTTACATTCACGATCGATCAGCGAGCAAGGAGCTGCTTAGTTATAGCAGCCGTTTTCGGAAGCCTTGTTACAAACACCAAGGGCATCGGCAACCTTGAGGTAGATCTGATACCTGTTAGCTGCCCGTTCGTTCCATCCACCCGAGCACTCGATAGCCCCATTGATGGCTTTGGTCGCCAATCCAAACTGGTTCGAGCCGCCAACTACGGGCTTAACTCTGGCTTCCCAGTACCATACGCTGACCAGGACGGCCATCTTCGTGTCCTGGGCCACGACCTCCGGATTCTGGAGCAGGTAGTCGCCCATACCGAGACCCTCGGAGGCGGCCTTGTAGTTCGCGCCCCAGGTGAGCTGAATAAAACCGCGGCCGTAGTAAAATTTACCAGGCAGGCCCACGTTGTCGACATAGTGACCAGGGCAGTGGCTCTCTTGACAGATTATCTCCTCGCGATAGCGGAAGCCGCCGCTCTCGTGAATCAGCTGCGCCAGGAACATGGCTGTCGAGGATGTTTTTTAAAGTTAATTTTCAGTACAATGTTTGCATTGATTGCGAAGTCTTAGAAATTATACGCGAACCAATGACATTTGTCATAATATACTCAAGTTTTTATGACTATATTTTCTTAGAGATTTTCTTTGCAGTAGTAAAATTTAATGTTTTCTATACTCATGAGTGTTAGCGTATGGTCTCGAGAAGTTGAATAGAGTGAAGCCTACGTTATATATATTTTTCTGAACAAGTAAAAAATACCTTCAGTTTAATTCATTGGTACACTTTTGTCTCGCAATGAATTTATTTTTAAGTTAAAGAACATTTTTATATTTTACTTTCAGCAATTAAACTTGAGAAAAAATAAGTCATATTCTTCTCTGAATTCAAATGTTAAAACTTTCTAACAAATGCATGAATGTTTCTTGGTGTACGTTACCCAATTCTTCTTTGGAGTAGTTTTTGGTGGCCTCGGCGAAGTGCGTGTAGATGTCGTCAGCGGGTGGCGGAGCTCCAGAGCTCGTCACTGCCGCGTTGAACTGTTCCCTTGAGATCATCTCAGCCGAGCAAATGTACACTTGCGCCAGTGCAAACAGCGCGAGAATAAACGTACGCATCATCGTTACTGTAATATTATATATACATATAGATATATCTAAATGCAAGTGTTTTCATTGATTAGACCAATGTCGCAGGTAAAATTGAAAATATACAACAAAAATTCATATTTTATCGGAAAACAGGTGTGAACTTCAACCCTACTGTGTCATATATAATTCAAGTGAACCGTCTCTAATGTATTTGCGCTTCGAGTACGAAAATGAGTGTGAGAAGCAAAACGTTGAACGATATTTTTCAGCCAAAAGCAATGTTAAGTGCACGTTAAAAAAATTAACATCGTAACATTTCCATGTTAGATATTGATTTCTATTCATACTATATGTTTAAAAACAAATTCATGTAAATGTATGCAAACTTGAGATGAAGCTCCTCAACTTGCTTTTCAAGTTATTTTCAGTAAGGTGCGGTAAAAGAAAAAAATTTCAAGAATATAATACGGTAGTGTTATGCGCGGGTTATTTTTTAAACCTAAATTGTTCCGAATAACTTGACTAATAACATGTAAATTGCTGAACATCTAACGATGTTCACCCACCCGTTAACTGTGATGTGGGAAGATTATTAAGAAACAAAATAAGATTTATGACATATTCTTAATTCTAATATCCCCTTTTACTTATGTACCATTACAGGCCTTTAAACTTTATTTGTAAAATAATAACTTGTAGCCAAACCTGCCAAACTCCTGTATTTTTCTCTAGTATGTATAAAATTCTTAAATAACTAACAGTTCACTTTCTTAAAAGCTTACCTTTATCAGTCCAATAAGAACCACGAAAACTTCAAGTAATTTCGAAATTGGAGACAAAAGAAATAAACAGCAGGAAAATACGATATGCACGGCAGCTCCGTCTGACGGTTTCTATGCTTCGCTGAGACCTACCGTCTCATTTATATATGCTCGGTGACAATGATACACACATACAGTTTAGATATATAAGCCGAAAACATGAGGCGCGTTCAAATAGTTCAACTGATGCGTGTAATCCATCAATTTTTCTTGTTGTTGTTGCATCGCTGATAAAGCGCAAGGTTGTGATCGTTCCTGTGTAATACCTAGAATGTTTGATCATGCTGATATTTGTTAGGCAATAGTTTCACGAATTTATTGATTCTTCCAGTGTATATGGATTAAAATTTGCATTTTAATACATATCTATTATATTCAATACTACATCGCTTATATTGTGTTACATATTTTTGGAAATATTTTTATATGATGACTGAAGCTACCTTGTTCCGTGTTCAAAACCCGAAAGGAAAAATTCATTCGGACGATAAGGTAATTAATTACTTAGTTTAACGAAAATGTATGTTTTCAATTTCCACTCGGGAAGCATAAGAACTCGATTTTATTGAAATAAATATACTAAATAAATGTTAACAGATATACGTATGCCATTCTTATGCTGCGTAATAGCACAATATAATAATTTTTGCCATCCATGTAGCATACGGTAAGAGACAACGCTCATGCAACTTCATTATCATGGAGCTCTAAAACGACAATGCGGGTTCGCTATTATAACGAAATAAAACATGATTTACAGTTGGTTTGCTTGAAGCCCCTAGTTCAAGTTCGTCTCTAGATATTTTTCATTTCACAATTGGAGTACGTGACACTTTTTTGATACTTATTGTTAGATATTGCATCCACATTTCCGCAACATACGTAACTGAAGAATTAAAATCAGTTACGATTCACAAGTGTTATGCGCTTCTGTCTGCCTCTATTAATTTCAAAACTTTTTTTAAAACGTATTTGCTAGGTATTATATTGTCGCTCCCTACGAAGAGTAGCGCTGTTCAAATTTCCCGTCATAAGTAGCACAACTCAAAATTTCCCGCGAAGACTGGCACAACTCAAACTTTAATCAACGAATTTCTATAAAAACTGCCGGATTTTTGCAAAACTGTCCCTAATGAACATTTTCAAATGTTCACAATTTACAACTTTTTACCGAATTTAAAATTGTTTTCACAAATACAATAATTTTTTACAAGCATTTATTTAAATTGTTCCCTTTTTTTTAGAAATTTTCGAAACTTTTTAAATCTTTGAGGTTTGTCTGTCTTTGTCCAAGGTTTTCATGGACTTAACGAACTCAATAATCCAATAAAAACGACAAATACTCACATTTTAAGTAATAAAAGTCGCGAATTGTACTAGTCTTCGCGGGAAATACGTGAGTTGCGCTACTCTTGGCGGCATTTCTAAACTTTGCTACTCTTCGCGGTAAATCGTGAGTTGTGCTAGTTTTCGTTTGAAAATTTGAACTGTGCTAGTCTTCATAAGGAGCGACGATATGTAATCTATAAAAGATATTCAAAACTAAATTGTTAAAAAATGCATGAATATAATAGATTATTCTAAGCCTCTAAGAAATATTAACATTCCATGCCGTAAAGTTCATTGTTATTTCAATTCAATATATATAATTGCCTTGAAAGATAACGATATCTCCTGATATATATATTGTTATAGATCGAGTATGACAATCAACACTTGTGGATTGGAACAAGAAACATTGCCCACGCGTTTAATGTTTCAAACTCGATCAAGGTAATTTGAATTACAGCTCATCAAAATTTTAATTATGTTGAATTATAATATAGCCTTCAATATTGAAAACTATCTAATTATACTCAAACGTGTAACATATGACGACGCGATATACTGTATACATTTATACATAGTACGTATATTGAAATAATTTTGAAATAAAGATAAAACTAAAGTGTATACCCGCTTTCTATATGTGACAATACGGAGCTGCATGAAAATTGAATTACAAACTAATTGTATCGTATTTATCTTAAAAGTCTAATAGATAATCACGTATTTACCTTTATAAAAAAGTGTACGGCTAAATCTGTACAGGAATTCTGAAGAAAAATTTTACAGAAAGTATAAGAAAATTTAGGTATTAAACTGCAGACCTTTTCGGTGAGGGTGCGCATACATTCAAAAAATTACTATACAACGTTGTCAATTATAACATCCATTCTCCTTGGCCTTATTCTCAATCTTCAGAACGTCAGCGACCTTCAGGTAGATCATGTACCTCCGCTTCGCTGGTCTATTGACTATGACGCACTCCTCGGGGTTGATACCCTTGGTCGTCAGTCCGAAGCTGTCCTCTTTGCCCTTGATAAGCGGCTGTACTCTGGCCTTCCAGTACCAAACACTCACCAGCATGTTAATCTTGATATTAGTAGCCACGAGGTCCGGATCCTTCAGGAGCTTATCTCCCAGTCCTAGACCTTCGGAGGCGACTTTATAGTTCGCCGCCCAGGTCAATTGGATGAAACCACGGCCATAGTAGGTCCTGTTTGGAAGGCCGTTACCATCGTCATACAGTCCGAGGCAGTGGTTACCTTCTAGGCAGACTTTCAGGAAAAATTGTCATTTGTTTATGTATATTTATAAAACTGTTTATTCTTTCAGAGTAATAATCGAGCGTCAAAGAGAGCATGATTATAGAAGAAAATAAATCAAACGATATACTTGAATATCCTTCAACATAACTATTAAGTTTTGCAAAAAAAAATTGTTTCCTTTTATTTAATTTTTTTTTTTTTTTACATACATTTATACGTCGAAAATAAATGCAATTGCAACAGTTTTAAAAGTAAATAATAGGTCTTAAATAATTAAAAACCGATGTTTTTATTGTTGCAGTAAATTTAAGGGAAAAATTCATATCGGACATATCGTCGCTCCCAACGAAGACGCCCCAACGATAGTACGTCCCAAAATACTCACGGAGAGTGGCACATTTCATTTCCTAACGCGAAGACTAGCTAGTTTCAGGAAAAGACTTGCGGTTTCGGATCTAATTTTATTCATGTTTTAACAATCGATGATATTTATAAACGCCAATTAAGTGCAAAATTACATTCACATGCAAAGATAATACTAAAATCATTATGTCATCATAAGTTTTTCTCATTCCACAGACGTTTTAGTTTGAACCGTGAAACGTGGTTGTCTTCGCGGTGAAAAGTGAAATGTGCTATATATACTCTTCTTAGTAGAAATCGGCGATATATAACTATACATATATATACGTAGTCATAATTTTATCAATATCAATTGCATTTGTATGTTAGCCTATAATATCGTGAGCTTGTTTTATTGCGTATGAAATGTACTCAAAATTTAATTCCTTAATATCTTTTTATCTCAAAAACTGAATATATTAGATCGCATACATACACATCGACATACTCGTTCTTTAGAAGATATATAGTATACCTAATTGCTTTGTAAATTGAAAGCCTCCGCTTTCGTGTATCAGCTGAGCGATGAGCATAGCCGCTTCTTCGCGCGAAAAATTGCCGGTATTCTCTGCGAAATTATCGTAGATCTCTTCTCTCGGAGCTGGATAACCGTTACTTATCACTGACCAGTTGAACTCTTGCTTCGTTATTACTGCAGCACTCGCATGGTTGTACATGTAGGCCGAGAATATTATTAACAGCGCAATGTGCATTTTTTTAGAATAATATATATTTGAAATTGCCGAACAAAATTTTATTCTGATTTACTTAATTCGTTGTACATTTTATACTTTACACATGGCGCGTAAAGCCATTGTAATATAGTACTTATAGGCTTGTCGGATTGAAAATCATGACTGCGTTGATGCGACTATACTTATGCGAGACGCTGCTCGCTTGATTATTCTATCGCGCTTCATTTTCCACGTAAAAAAGCTAATGGAAGTCTATTGGAGTATATCGTTATATTTATATCTATTCCTCGCTCCGTGCAAAAAATTTATCTTCATTGACTTATCAGTGCTATATTATGCCTAAAATGCATATAAGTGCACGTCAGTAATATATTATCTGCAGAGAAACCTATAGGATTTTATAAACAGAAGTGTGTAGAGAAACATGTAGGTTTATAGAATATCTGCAGGATAATCGACAGATCTTTGTGGAGAGATTTCGAATACTGTTTATACATAATAATTTCATAAATTTTGCACAATTCTCTATAGAGATCTGTGCCGAATTCCTTGCTGATTTTCTGCATAATTGTCTACGGAAAATTTTAAGGAATATTAACAGGTAACCCTTATAAAAATGTGCTGAGAACTCTGTAGAGATGTTTGCAAAGAAATCTGCAAAGATCAGTGTAGTGAATGTTTCTGTAGGAGTCATGAGTATTTGCAGATAGTCCCAATTCCCTGCAGATATTTCTGTAGATTTATATGCAGGATTCTCCGCAGAGTTTTATGTAAGGCAAACTTTCAGATATATTTAAATACCTATAGATTTTTTGCGCTATACGGAATCATTTATGAAAAAGTAGTCTATAGAGATATCTGTAAAGATATCTACAAATTTTTTTGCAGGAAACTTGGACAGTAGAGGCTGGGGGCACAAATCATGCTTCAAACGAAGTTTTTTTATGCATAACTCTTTGCAGAGGTTTTTAATACATATTTCGCAGATCAAATCTACAGCACCTGTAGATGTTGAGTAGTCCTTATTTGCAGATTTATTTACCGCAAATTGGAGACAAATTTCTATGGCGAGTAATTTTTGTTTGTAGAATTCCTTATATTTCAGGTTATGCAGAGATTATATATTAATGTAGCTTACGAACGATTTTCGGTTTTAGCTATTAAGCGTAGCTAAAATCAAACTTTTGTTACCTGATTTCATTGTACATTTACACTATTCTTTTTTAGTATCAACTAGAAAAATATAATCGCAATAATTTATTTATTAATACTAAAATGAAATTTAATCTTTGAATAACATTCTGACAAGCGCATGATTGCAGTTTCAAAAATAGACACATTGCCTGCGCATAATTGATATAAAAACCGCGAAAACACGTTTGTATGTTACATAAAGTATGGTACGTACCAACGGAAAAGTGGGGGTTTTGACCTCGTGTGGTTGCAGTACTCGTCTTTGATTCGTACTGCAAACTCCATATTTGGTCTAAAAAGGCCCACTTTACTTCCTTGGTACTAACATACATTTTCTTTTCAGAAGTCAAAATAATTAATTAATGAATATTAAAAAATATACAATAAAATATATGTTCTTTTTATTTTATTACAAATGTTAGTATTAAAATTTGGTCAACCTCATAACATTCTTATTGTAATATTTTCATTCTTAATCATTCATGCATTATTGAATATTTAAAAACAGTCAAAACAGATGAATACTTCGTCGTTTAACTCTTAAGAACTTAAAAGAATATCAAAATCGTTTTTATTTTTACAATAATTTTTGTACAATGATAACAATTAATACGTATTTCTATAAAGCATAACGCTTGTAACAAAAATACTAACATATTGTTTTAATGCTTACTTCATATTTTATTATCTAGTGTTATCTTAAAATCTCATTATTTATACTTTAGCAATACTTTAACAAAAGTTGCTTTAATATTAATTAAACTAAAAAGCATAATTCAGAAGCTACTTTAAAAGCATTTGAAGTTAGAAGTCTTTTAAGAACGTTTCATCTAACTCAACGAAAGATCGCATGCGCAGTCGAAAAGCATTACCGGTACATTTAAGTGGCGCTGCAGTTAGATAAATGAATTCTAATCTAGAACGTTATTGACAATAAACATAAAAAACTCTATACTTTAACGAAAACATCACTTTTTTATAATAAGAGCAAGGTCGGTCAAGAGTGATCTTTTAGATTGAGATTCAGCCACCTCACTTACAGCGCCACTTACAGCGCCACGTGGAAGTAGCAGCGATGTTCTTTGACTGCTTGTGCAAACGCTCGTCAAAAGTAAGATCCGTAAACAGACGCATTTTTTAAAATTTTTTATAAATATATATATATATATATAAATATATATATATATATATATATATATATATATATACGCAATTTAGTATCAAAGAGTAGATTTGAATATACGATAAATTATCAAAAACTGTTTCAGAATTAAATATATATATATATATATATATATATATATATATATATATATATATAAAGAAGCTCTGAAAATTTACAGAACTTTTAGTTAGGGAATTCTTTAAGAAGCTTCTAAGCTATTTCAAACAAAAACGATGATTGTGTAACAAAAGCGTGAGCATTCAAACAAAAAATATTGCTTTTTTTAGTTACCCAAGTATGAGTAGAATACAAATTAGTTATTTAATATTTATTAAACAGAACAAAGCTTCGTGTAAGAAAAGCGTGAGCTTTTAAACAAAAAGCTGCATATATTTAATCAGTATCTTTATTTCTTGTTTTTAACGATTTCTCTCCTCTTGCTGTGGAGATTTTATCAGAAACTGCTTTGGATACTTTTCCTGTTATACCTTTGCTGCAGTCAAAAACTTTTGCCACACAATCTGCAATAATAGAACTGTTAGTTTTTTTACGTCACACACACAATATATATATATATATATATATATGAGCGGTTCTCTGTGAAATCAAGAGGTGCAGAAATAAAAATTCGCTATAACTCTAGGAATATGTTTTATAGGTTCCTATGAGCTCCTGGTTTTTTTAAAGCCCGTTCTGCCAAATTACAGAGGTTCAAAGGTGGCTATTTTTGCATTCTCTGCAAATTTTGCCTATTTTAATTAGTAGCTCCTCAGGGCTTTATTCATTATAGACATGCATAGTGGTGGGAGGGTTTTTTATATTTTCAAAAAATACATAAAAATGAAAGAATTTTTATGTTTTTGGATTGTATATTTTATGTACATTGGATCGCGTTTAAAAGAAGTAAATGAAAAATTGCGATGAAAATAAAACCTTCGGAAATTACTCGTACACCACGTCCAATCACTGATCACTGATCACAAAGCGAACAAATGGAAGAACTTCGTATTATACTATTCGATTCCATGCTTTGAAGGGATTATGAAAAGTAAATATTTGAAACATTGGAATTTATTTGTCTTTGGATTAAGTTTACTTTTACAAGAAAGAATTTCAAAAGAGGATTTAAACTTTGCTAAAAGCACACTACATGAATTCGTACGAGATGTTGTAACATTATATGTACCAGAATTTATGAGATTCAATGTGCACTTGCTGTTACATTTGCCAAAGTACGTCGCATTATTTGGAGCATTATGGGCTTGGTCTGCATTCCCTTTCGAAGGTTTTAATGACGTTATCAGATATTTTTATTTTGGAACCTAATATATACCTCTTCAAATAAGTAAATTTTACAGTAGACTTAGGTATGTAAGAAATAATTCATTCATATTCAGCAGTGATGAAATAGATGTAGGTGTATTAAATGTATTTTTAAAACTGATGAATCAGTGTAACGTAAAAAACTACATTGAGTACGGAGATTACTTACGAGTATTTGGTAAACCAAAACAAATCAAGTTATCGATCATCGAAAAGAATATTATAGAGCAACGCATTAGGCATAAAGTAGAAGATACCTCTTTATATTATGATAGATTTGTTTTTAAACATATACATTTTTATTCAAAAAACTAGAAAAGAGCCTAGAAAAGAGATAACGGTACTCTTATAAATAAACAAGTATTAATAATTACTATTTCACATCTACTTATGGTTAGTCCACTCCACATCTAATAACGAAGAATATGTTATTATAGGTGAAAAATTGAAAATTAAAAATTAAATTTTATGTAAAAGTTCTATTGCGACTATTGATTCACAAAAATATTGATTCATTACCGAACAAACGACGAGAATTGAATGCATAAAGGTAAATTCCGTTTACATGAAAAGATGCATATTTCCCTTGATCAATAAATTCGAGACAGACAAATTGTTATATATTTCAATAAATATTTTATCTATGATATATTTTATTATTATATTAAATAAGTGTTATTAATGTATTGAATACATATTTTATTACGATTCCCTTCATTCTCCTTCGATATAAATGATTTAAAAATTCACAAACTATCTATTAAAACTATGACTCCAAACTTACTTTCACAAATATGTAATAGATCACTGCATAATACGATGTTTACTGTACCAAAAAAATATGTAACTTTTCTTATATACATAGAATTTTCTTTTTAGTTTATTGAAGATGATTCTGCGGATTAACTCCGTAAGAGTATCGCTTTTATAAAACTAAATTTTAGAATATTAGTCAATTATCTCTGTATAGATCTCTACATAAAAAACGTATTCTCAAGTAAGATAATCTATAAGCTTTTATGCATATAAATAATTTGTCCTGAAGCTCTGCATAAACATTTTTGAAAGGCAGAATTATGTACAGAAGAATGTGGCACTTTTCTTCCCAGAGATCTCTACAGACTTCTCTGCAGATGTTTTGCAGGTTGCTTTGCAGCATTTTTAACCGTATACAGAAATTTATACAGAAAAGTTTAAATCAATACTGCAGAAAAGTTCCTAGAATAATCTGTATAGAGCGTACTGCAGAGCTTTCCCTATAGATGCTACTGTATTTTGGCAGGAAGTTCGTATTTTCTGTAGAGACTTTTACACATTTTTCTACATACTTCTCTACTGAACCTCGCATCACACAATTGTATAAAAAACTATGCAGACAATTTAATATAAAATATACATAAATCAATACAGGGAATTTAAATTGTTTGCAGGGATACAGTGGTGGCTGCAAAAATACCTGCAACACACTGCAGATTAAACTTTAGAAATATCTGAAGGCAATTGGGACTATTCATGATTTCTAAACAAATCTCTGCAGAGAAATCTGCAGAGATGTCTGCAGAAATATTCACAGAGAAGTCCGCAGAGAAATCTGCACAGTTTCTTGAGAAATTTGCAGAGAAATATGCAGAGGAGTCTACAGATATCTTTGCAGGGAATTTGGACTCGACGCAGAGATTCATGCCTTCGACAGAAATATTTGCAGTAAAATCTGCAGAGATACCTGCACAGAAATCTGTAGAGACATCTGCAAAGTTTGTTGCAGAGATTTCTACATATCCCACTGCATATCTGCAGCGGGCCCCAAATGAAGATCTTTGCAGATTACCCCGCAGACCTCTCTGCAGGGACTTCTGCAGACTTTTGTGCAAAGGTGTACACAAATCTATACAGGAAATTATGATTTTCTACAATGATCCAGTGGCAACTGCAGAAATATCTACAAAAAACCGAAAATTGAGTATCAGTTAACTATATAGATTACTCTGCAAAGATATCTACAGGTGTCACTGCATCTAAAGAGAGTGTTTGGTTCCCTGCAAAGAAATTTGTAGCTATCTTTACAGGTATAAATAACTTTATCGTAAATATTTCCACATAGCGCAAGGAAAGCTGTAGGTATGTAAATACATTGAAAGTTTTCCTTACAAAAAACTCTACAGAGAATCCTGCACAGAAATCTGTAAAGTAATCTACATATAAATCTACCGAAATATCTGCAGGGAATTGAAACTATCTGCGAATACTCATGACTACTACAAAAGTATCTGCAGAAAAACCTGCAGAGAAGTCTGGAGAGAAATCTGTAGAGTAATGTATCCCTACAGAGATTTCTCATTCACTACACTGATCTCTGCAGATTTCTTTGCAAACATCTCTACGGAGTTCTTTGCACATTTTTCGTAAGGGTTTCCGTAGATAATTATGCAGAAAATTAACCAAGCGAAGCGGCATAGATCTTTGTAGAGAATTGTGCACAATTTATGAAATTATTATGTATAAATTGTATTCGAAATCTCTCCACAAAGATCTGTAGATTATCCTGCAGATATTCTTTAACAATCTGTGGATACGTGTATACATAGGATTTCATTAGAAATTTGTATAGATATCTCTACAGGTATCCATATACGTTTATCTGCAGATTACTGTGCACAGAAACCTACATGTTTCTCTACACACTTCTGTTTATAAAATCCTATAGGTTTCTCTGCAGATTTTTTCCAACCTATAGGTTGTTATATTTTGATAAATTAATAAAAAAGTTAATTTTATGCGCCGTATGCCTTATGTATATAGTTAATATACAGTTAGCGGTAAGGTAACAAAGTAAGGATGTAGAAATGCAAAAGAAACAGCATTTATTTCATATTTGAAGTTTTTTTTATTAAACTAGACATTTGATAAAATGTGTATTTGAGGATGATAGATTCATTTGTGTATAACACACACGAATCATTATCATGTATTTTTTGTTAAAATTAAAATCATGATCCGTATACGTTTCCTTACGCACATTTAATTATGCATTTTGTGTATTATTTAAGATTGCTAAAATGACTCTATGGTATTTGAATGTTGAAATCATGCTTTCAGAATTGATATATTTTTCAATCAGTCTATCAATCAGTAACAATTTATATACAAAAAAAATATGGTCCTTTTTCGTACGTACATATCTATAATGCATACAAAACGTTTATATTTTTCATTTTTAATCATTCAAGTAATAAAATTCATCCAAAACATTGTTCGTATTGGTATTTGTTTCATATTTGAAGATTGTAGACAACTGATATTGACCTATCATATAAATTTGATATTAATTCATGAATAACATTGAAATTGAATACATGTTATTTTTATCATTATACATAATTAATGTATAACTCTGAGAAAATGTTCAAATCAATAGTTGTAAGTTAATAAATAGACGATAGTTAAAATTTTATGATTGAAAATAAATGAAAGATATTATAAATCATCCAATATTCTACTGTAGCAATGTAAAAAAATAAAAAGTTTGATTTATATTTACATCAGAGCATTATGCTGCTATGTATAATATTTTAGAGCTGATTCTTAAAAGAAGATTTTAATGATTCTTTTGATAAGTATACACACTAGTGGATTAAATAATTTAAAATCAAAATGTACAACTTATTCTAATTTTCTGAAATTTAAATATTTCATAAACTGTCATAATGACGTTTTTGACTTTACAGATATTTTTTCAAAATAAATAAAAACTTAATGAATATTCTTGTGTATAGAACTATATACTGATTTCGATTATAAATTAAGTAAATATAAAAAGTTTACTTAGTTATTACGCGCAAACATTTTTGCCAAAGTTTGATTTCAATACTTTTACGTCGTGTTTACGTTTTCTTAAAAACAAAGTAGTCTGAAGAAAGATATGACAATGTGGTTGATAGAAAATTTTGATCACAACTCAATGAATCACGTATACAATATTCAATGTACTAAATAAAAGAAATAGCGGAAATTATTTGTTTAGTTATAATACGTATTGTTGATGTATTGACACGTCGCCCATTTGATTTTGCTAATTTGTACAAATATTTACATTTTGATACTTGATCGCCTTTAAATTGCTTTATGATCCTGGTAAAAAAACTTAACATTTCGAAGACAATACTGTATTGTACGACAAGTGGCCAAAATGCAATTACAATACGAATGACGCGATAGTAAAGAACTTATATCAGAGTCGCTTACGCGTGATTTAGTCTATGATCATATGATTGAGTAATAAAAAACAAAAAATTAAAAATTTCTGGAACGCCAATACTTGACTGTTCCTATCATACTTAAATTCGTGAATTCACTGTATGAAAGGTTCTGAAATTTCAAAAGCTTTCTCCAATGCTTAGTTTTTCACCAGGTTTCAATTTACTCTAACAACGATATGAATAATATTTACAAAGTCTTAATTCATTTGCACAAAAGTGGAAATTACTTGCTCTCTTTGACATTAACAGCATTTTCCTCGTTTATCGACGTGAAGAACAGTAGCTATTGCTCCGTTTGTTGAGCGGCAGTTATAGTTGTATCAGCGCTACTTTCGACGATGAGCATAACGGTTTCGGCTGCATCTCGTACACACTCGACCTGATGAACATTCCAATCCTTTCGCTGACAGAAGGTCGAACAATAAGATGTACGACGACATAGGGAACACTCTGCGTAGGCATCTCTGTTACAGTTTGCACACTGAAAATAAATAGAGAATATTTTACAATTTTTACATAACACATTGACAAACCAATTCGTATATTTTGCTAACCTTTTTACTATCAGAGGCTGGTTGCAGACCAACAGTTTCTATTACATCGGCTCTGTTAACATTTAACTGTGCCACTAAATTTTGATCCCTTCTTTGTTGCCGACTCTCTTCTGCTTTGTATTCCTCGACAACTTTCTTGAACTCATTGGCAATCTTTATAAGCTTATTTGACAATTCATCCAGCTTGTAATATCTGCTTTCACTGTGTCCATTTTCGGTTGGGTTCACTACATTTGTAACTATATTTTCTTGTTCTGGGGCATGTTGTACTACCAACTCGTCTGTTCCTACAAATGATGACCAACATCCTTTATCAGTTATAAGTTCACTGTCGCTATCATCAGCGTTACTTCCGTCGCGCGAGCTTTCTCCTTTGTGTTTTCTAGGTGGACCTTCTCCATCGATGTGATCTCTCGTTCTTCGCCTTCTTTTATATGGCGTGAACAGTCGAATGGGACCAGCCTAAAAGAACGCATTTCAATGAATAGTTTATGAAAAAAAGTAAGGGATTTTGTACAACAAAGTTTAACTTACAGCACTGTCATCGTCGCAGCAAGCTGAGCAGGTGCAAGAAGTAGCATGAGGCCTAAGAATGTTTTCGTCGATTAAAGTTTGCAGACTCCTTCCACCAAAGCGAATACTCCTCTTCCAGTCCTTACTAGATGCTCTCCCGCATAGGGCTTCAAACTCGCTGGGTGTGTACCATTGGTTATCGAATTTTATGCAGCGCCCCCTGCCTCCAGATCCAAACCTATTTTTGTGCAGTTCTGCATTTGTGTTTTTGCACCTGATAGGCAAAACTGCTAGACTAGCACACTCTGACCAACTGCATCCTGCCAAAGAATTAGATGCTCCCGAGGCAACCTGTATAGATTCGCATTCTCCATCGTTAGAACTGTTCTGTATCACAATGTGCGTAGCTTTCAATTCAGCTCCATTCCACCTCAAAGGATCATTTTTGTCCTGCTTTGATTCGCAAAGGAAACTGTTGTCCACGCAAAGCATCTGTTTGAATTGCCCTGCTGTCGATAGCTGCAAACACAAGTGTCAAAATTAAAAAAAATAAAAAGTGTAAAGACATTGCGACTCTGTTTGAGAAGTAAATTTGAAGAAAAGTTCAGTATCCAAGTCAGAGTGAGTTTAAGTCTATCATTACAATGCTCTTGGAATTGTAAAAAGACCAGAGAACTACAATTTGACACGAATACTTGCTAATATATTACGTAGAAATATGAAACCTAGAGGATTTAAATTTGGTTGTTGTTTTGGCCCCTGTTTAGCACATTGTGTTCTTGGTTTCCAGTATATTTTTACACAAAGAGAGTGATAAATATTTTGCATATAGATTTCATTTGTGAAAAGATGGCAAGATTGCAATTCTGAAAAGATATTTAACGTTCATTTGACCTGAACTGAAATACTTCTGATTTTGACACCCATGACAATTATTTAGTCCTGAAGCACAAGTTATTCATCATCATCATCATGAGTGTCAGAGTCAGAATCAGAAGTATCTATTTGAAGGTCAATTTGCCAATTGATTGAGTAGACTTTGGGCATCGAGAGAATATATCGATTACAAATGTAATTGTCTTTGGGTATTTCAAGTTGGATTGTTAGTATTTATTTATGCTTATAAAATTGAAGCGAGAACTTGTATGGTGAATTTTCTCCCATAGGGCCTAGATTCCTATAATGTTCAAAAAAGAAAACTTGAAACAAAGTAGCAGAGACCAAGCGAAAAAACGTCTGCTCCTCAACGAAAACAAACCCCGCCGCATATAGGCCCGCACAGCTGATGATATGTAAGTATATATGTGCCCAAGCAGCGAGTATACACGTATAGGTATATATTCACTGCAACACTACAGATAGACACAGTCAAACACGACCTCCTCACCGCGGATCGGGTCTCACCTGCAGCTGGTCGGAGGTGATGACGTTGAAGGTGGTGCCGTTCCCGGCCAGTGTCGCCCCGATGATCGAGCCAACGGGCAAAGAGACCGGCACCCCGACGCCGGCGGGTAGACCAGCCGCGGCGACATTGGTGGCTACAGCGACCGGGTGAACGGCAGCAGCCGCTGTGACCGTCGTCGTCGCCGCGGCGCGCACCGCAGCGGCGGCGGCGGCCGCCGCAGCAGTAGACGTCGTGGCGACGACAACTTGCTGAGCCCGGCGCTGATGCTGCTTATTATTCTGCTCCTCGGTCCCACTCGCCAGTTGTTCGGACATGTCCGCCAGCACGGCGACCGTCTCCGAGCGCTGGCTCTCCTCCATTTCGGCAGTCCTCGGCGTTGTCGGTGCGGCGATACTCGCAGTAGTCGGAGAGAGGGAGGGCCGACGAGGAGAGGAGGGCAGGGAGCTCTCGCGGGACTCGGCAGTCGGCCTATACTCTCTAGCGCGGCGATGACGCCCGAAGCCGCGAGAGCGCGCACAGTTTGACCGAGTGATGAACGCGCGAGATGATCTGGCCGAGGGCGCGAACGAGAGTGGCCGAACAGCTGAAGACGCGGCGGTGTCCCGAGGTTGTGCACTTTGTTGCGGCTCGGCCTGTCGCGCAGCTGCGCGTCTGCTTTCGCTCGACACCGCCGAGCCAGGTGTGCATCAGCAGCGACAGCTGCGAGGGCTGCTTCTATAATTGTCTCGCTTGCGCGACTAGATCTACAGCTGCTTACTGGCTGTGCGGCGGCAGTGCGCTCTACCTACTACCTATATGTGTACATTTATCGGATGCGATGAGGAAGAAGCCGAATAAGCTAGCTGCCGACTGCAGCGCGGTTTTGGCGGGAAAAGAACAGATGGCGCTGGTACCTATACATCTTTACGCGCGAACATTCGAATGAGTAAAGATTTTTCAACGCGAACTCTTTTCTTCTTGCGATTTTGAAATGGCATACACGTAGTGAGCACGTTGTCGAGAAAATCAATCTTTAATTATCAACCAACTGCTCTTCGGCGGAACCTAAGCTGGTATGCAACAAAAGTCGCGTAGTTAATTTTTTCATTCATAAAGTCGCTCGTGTGTACTCAAAATCGAAGGTACGCAATGTTCTAAAAACGATTGGAACTTGCCTGGATCAAGTGTTTAAAAAACTTTTAGAGCAGTCATTAAGACAAATCAATTATTAAGACCCAAAGTCTCAGTTTCATCCCCTAAAAACTGCGCGTTTTAGGTTATACCTGCCAGTTATTTCATAATTGCATTTTACCAGTACGGTCTGAGTCTTACATCTCATAACAAAAGATCAATTTTAGCTCCGGGTACCTACTCGTGAACTAATAAAGCTGGCAGATCAGTGCAATGCATAAAAAATAGAAACTCGTCGATATAAATAATAAGAAAGTATGGCGCATGATTACGATATACGGGATGGAACAAAGACAGTTTGAGTATGAAGTATATTGATAGATCTTTCCAATGTATCGGTCTTCTATAAGTATTTTCCGGGCATTTATCGTCACAATTTTACACTAATTTAATGATTGTTTTAAAAATTATCTTTTTTCACTCGCTCAAGTATTTTTCAGACTTGGACTTCACTATCTGAACATGTTATGTCAGAATCACCCAATATATATATATATAACAGCGAAAAATATAATATCCATGATTCAGCTCTATTTATATAGCTTGTAAACGACGCGGGGATACCCCGTTCGTTGTTTTTTCTTTTACTTGCACTCAGATTTTCGCAGAACACGAGTCATACGCGATAAACGCTTCCGACGGATACAGCTTCCTCTTGGCTCTTGAGAATTATCTATTCTCCGAAAAATACATAAAAATTTGATGGGTATTCCATTCGTGTGTCTATATACAACTGACCATTAGTCATGATATTGGCACCAGACTTATCTTTTTTGTCGATGCGAGTCTAGGAGTTTGAGGCGCTCTGCCTGTCGAGTCTTCACTCGGGTTATTGGGTAAGCTCGTTATCTAATCTAATCTGCTAAATTTACCTGATATCTTAGTTTGATATTTATTACGTGCTCGCGTTCAAAGTGCTCAGCTCTGTCAAAGGTATATAAACATTGCTCTCGCTATCTCCGTATGCTTTATGCACCTCGCGGTGGATATCGATCGGCAGGTAATTTTGTGAAGTTTTTCTCTGAAATATAAAACGTTTATTTGTCCGCCGTATAAAAAAAAATGCTGCGTGTGTCGTAATTATATCGAATCGATCGTTGATGAGCTAAAATTAAGCTTAAAACTATATAGAAGCGTTTTGAAATTTTCATTCGATCCTTTGATCGGTATTGATAGCTCCGCAGCAGGTCATACAGCTGTGGAAGGAAGCCGGCGGTCCGTTGTGATTGACAGCTTCGTGAAGTTTCTGACTCATGACAAACGGTCTTTCTTGAGTGCCATTGTGAATTTCCAGATCTTCGATGACGCAGAACAGTATTGTGTAGTAAGCCGACGAAATCGTCCAGAACATGGGTAGTACGAACATCATACCGCCGAAGACGATGGCCCACAAGACGATATTGCCTCTGCTGCTGATGTCACCGAAGTCGATGCTCACGTAGGCGAAGATCGATAAACCGAGGCAGAGCACCAGTATGCATCCAATGAACGTCAGAACGTACTCGAACACCTATGACGATCGGTTTGTAATATTGAAGTTAACCAAAAAGCGCCTTTTCAGAGATACACACCTTCGTTACGACGAGACACCGTCTGGGGTGTTCTTCCAGATCGTTGATTGCCCGGGTCGCGGATTCCTGGTAATTCGTGCCGTTGATGGCGCACTTTACAATGGAACCGGTAAAGGTGAACTTCAAGGCGATGGCGTCAAAGAAATTGTAGATGAAGAAGCAGATGTAAGCTTTGTCGTAGTCGTCCATGAATTTGGATATTCCCTGAGCTAGCACCAGGTAGAACGAGTACACCGGACCTACTATCGTTGTGCCAAAAGCTGCCGTGCCAAGATGGTACCTGTCGTCGCAACAACGGTCAACAAAAAACTAACATTTGACCATACGCACGTTTACTGTCATTTCGCTTACTTGCTGTTCAATTTGAAAGCACGCAAAACGGTGGCGTTGGGGATTTCATTTTTGTTAGCCGTCCAAAACCAGGTTGCGTAAGTGCTGCTTAGGGACATCAGACCAAGAAGCAAGATGACCGACATCGCCCATATTCCGATAACAACGTCCAACAGTTGAATGAGGAGGGCGAGGAATGTGTTTAAGTCTTTCAGGAGTAATACTACAACTATCGTAAGGACTAGAACCAAGAGAGCCGTGAAGTTGATCAGAATGGAAAATCCAATGGCCGAGGGGAAGAACATGACAGCGCTGGAAATAATAAAATCCACATATTCAACATGAATGGCACTTATGGTGAATTATGCACTTTATGTCATCTCATTACTTGCAAGATTCTTTCAAAATTCCTTCGGGTAAGTGAAGCCATTCAGTGTGCAGGAGGTAAAATACAAAGACGCAGCTCAAGTACGAGCCGATCATTACCCACACCGACTGCAAACTGAGCTTGTAAACGGCTGCCAAAGTACAGTACACAACGGGCATCCAGAACGTGAACAATACGCAGTATGAAAATTTTGGTATGTACCGCATGGCTACGAATAGTGCGATCGACAACGATCCGGCAAGCATCGAGTAGCCGAGAACGATGAAAAATCTGAAGAAAAAAACGTTTACGTTATCTAGATAAATTCTATAATATTTTGCAAACGCGTGAGAATAAATGCGTAGTACGTACGACGTAACGTTGAATGCTTTAATGCTTGGACTTGAGTTTTTGGGGAATAGGGATGAGATATCTCCCACGCAGAAAGCTTGAAAAAAATTTAAAGTCAGGCCAATGAGCGCAGGTGATTTTCATAAATAAAATAGAGCTTATATACAGTACCGTATATCACTATGGGGACCCATATCGCGAAAAGGACTGAGAAAATGATCAGCAGTACTTTGTTTGTCACAGTTCTGTCCCTGTTGAGAATCGAAGCCCTCGGAATAAACGGCGAGCCTTCCATTTTCGGACGTCACGTCTGTTACGAAAAAAAAATCAGCTATTATTATCGAAGGAGTAAATTTGTAAATTTGTGAACGATTCGAATCCAGTATGAGATAACTCACTCCTTATCAGCGTATATAGTAACTCGGGGTTCGCGCGATGCTTCTAGCACCGAGTCGGCTCGCGGACTGCTCCTACTTGGCGCAAGCAAAAATAATCTTTAACAGATTTTTGCGATGAATCACCGCCTGTGTGTATTGATAACGAGCATGACCGTGTATACTGAACTTCAAAATCCAGGCGCACACACGACGCGTTTTTTTCTCAAAGCGCTCTCGCATCGTCCGCAGTGTTCCCTGATCAGCATTGGGAAATTTTATAAAAATTGTAATGAATTCTTAGTGAAGGCTTTTCTTCAATGAGTATTTTCATAGAATTCTTAATGATAGCTTCAGGTTTTAACGAATGTCCGCTTCAGAAGCATTCATAAAGAATTATTATGTTTTAAATGAAATTTCGCAGCAGATGCTCTGGTGCCAAAACAGAAGTCATACAGCAATCACTAAGTATTCCTTAGTATTTAGCATGGATTAGTTGTTACCACTAAATAAATCATAAAGCATTTATAAAGTAATCATAAATAATTCTTGCTTTTAAAGAATTTAATTTTCGTTAAAATGGCGCACACGCGTTGTATAGGCATTATCATTGTTATTATTGTTATTAATGTTTTTCATATATTGGAAGAAATATAATTAAGAAATTAAAAGTTTTTGACGGTGATGGGAATCGAACCTTCAACTTCGGCATGGCAGTTGAGTGCGCTAACCATTTATACCTAAATCGAATTCTTATACAACGGATTTTAAATCTGATATATTAATTACATTTACTTATGGGCTAATTAATAATAAATAAATAAATGACAACCAATGAATAATTGCAGAAATAAAATATAATTATATTCAGTAATAAAAGTAAAGTGGGGTTTTTGAGACCGAGTGCTGAGTTTGTAGAAAGTCTACTAGTTCTTAATATTCATGATATGTGCAAATCCAGAGAAAACCGTACACTTCAGGGGGTCTGAGTGAACAAATTTGAAATTTGAGGGCACACCTACCAGACCAACTTTTTTTGGGTACCTTAGGCCACCCAGAACCTGGAAAACCTTGGGTTCCTAAGATTAAAAATACCTATTTTTTGCCGGGCAGTTTAAATTCTCTTATGGGAATTTAACATGGGAAAAATAAACGAAAATTAGCCATGGTTCAGCTTTACCCACTCAGTGTCTGAAGGTGCAATCCAAAAATATGTATCGCTAGGATCGAAGTATCAGAAGAGAGCTTTAATTTAAGGGCTGGTGAGTTAAAAATCGTTGCCTGGGTAAAAAATTGTCTAGGCTTGAAAATAGTAAAAAGTCACGAAGAGTAAGATATTTTACGAAAATCAGCGATTTTTCTTTTATATGTTCATTCATAAAGAATACTTTATGAATACTTTTACTACTACGAAATGCTTTGCTTCTGCTTAATACGATTTTGTATTTGATAGTTTTGTTCCTGAAGAATACTTTATGAATACTTTTCACACAACTATGAAATATTTTACTTCCAGTTGATAACATTTTACATTTCAGAAATTTGTGCACGGAAAAAAATGGTTGGTAACAGTAACAAACCGCTTGGCAAAATACTCACCAACTATTTTTTTGGTTAACCTTACCAAGTATAATAAAATAATTGATAAGTTACCTGCTTTTTTGGTAACATTTATCAAGTTATTAGTAAGGTTAACCAAAGAAATAGTTGGTGCGTATTTTGCTAAGCGGTTTGTTACTGTTATTAACCATTTTTTATCCATGTATATAAAGATTACTTTACGAATACTTTTTTAATGCTATAAGTCTTTATTTAATGCGGACATTCAAAAATTCTTTATGAATGCTTTTTTTTTTAAAGTCTGCTTATCGGGTCAACAGCGTATTATCATTAATGCTGTATAGTTGAGTTAACCATATCAAGACTTCATTATGCGAAATTATAAGCAACTGAACGACTCTACAATGTAGTTTTACAAGCGATGATGGCTGATGTATTTTTTCAAAATTAGCTCGCTGTTAATCAAGTCCACTTACTGAGTGAAATTGAACGCTGGGAGCATCGTCGCGCGCGCGCGATGATGAGGTACGCGCGTCAATGGATAAGGCAACTATAAGTCGACGCTGTCTGCTTTGCCGACGATGACTGGGCTCGCGCTATATTGGACAGCGCGGAAGACGATGGCATTGTTGTACGTCTGGAGGGAACGACGGGGCACTATTTACCGTTAAATTAGATTACGCCGGTATTGATAGAGTGCGCGCGCGGGCGAGCGATGTGTAATATTATATATATATAGAGCTGCAACGAGCAGGAAAATCAAATTTACCGCTTGTAGCTTGGATATATACCGTATCTACCTCGGGATCCTTCGTTGTCTTGTTAAACAGAATTTCACAGAATGCGTATATAGTTGAGCGCAATATGATTCGAGAATAATAATATTGTTTTATTGATACCGGTCTAATCTCGATTAGTATAGATTGAAAGAATACGAGTACATGGTTTATAATTATAGTTGTATCGTGAATATTTCTGCAACATTATTATTGCGAAAATGTATAATTTATTGTCTTATTTCCATCCCAGTATTAGAACAGTTTACGTATAAATGGATGAATGCCCAATACCTATATAAATATAGGGTTCATCTTATAGTTAGGTGGATATTAACCACGTAAGTCGCTAGCTTTTGTCTCAGCACGTAATTGACTCTGGTGACACGTAAGTTCTGGTTTTAATTAGATTTTGCATTTTGGAGGACAAAAATATAGGATAGATGCGCCCAGCGTGGGACGGCACGCAGTATGGGACGCAACAGTTTCCAGCTTCTGACAGTCATATTTTGAAAGCCATACACCGAGGCTGTGTTGCTCGAGCGAGATGGAAAAACTTGATTGGGAAAATATTATTTTGACATTTTTTTAAAGCTGTCAAAAGATAATTTCTGCTCCTTGGAAGATAAATATTAAGCAAGTTTAATAACTTTTACCACCGTAGAGGTGAAGTTTGAACCATTCCGCGGTATAACCTCAAGGCACTTTTTCCCAGTATGGACCGAGACATGTTGTCCCAGTATGAAACATGTTTTAGCATATAGAATCGTCACAGTGATTTTTTGATTTTTTAATGTAAGACTTTCAAATGCTTACAATAGCTTTAAAAAAACATTGTTTAGTCTGGAAATGCCTTAAGGGAAGTTCGAAGAGAAACTGCGATCGATTTTAATGAATTTTGAAAATATTATTAAATTCCATGGCAAACAAGCGTCAACAGGCTTAAACGAAAAATAATTTTCACGCTTTACAATGCATATATATCGTAATTATCGTAAATATCAACGGCGTCCGATACTGAGCTAAACTTTTTCGATATCCAAAAAACCGCTGCCAATTCATTGGCACGTAGCTTCCTCCAACTAAATTTATAGTTCCAATAAATAAAATATTATTTAAATATACAATGTTAATGCTTTCTTAAATATTTTCGATCACGATTATTTTGCTGAAGGAGGAATTAAAACATAATACAAAATATTGTGGATCTGAATAAGTTGGAATTGAGTACAGGGCAACTACAAAAGAAAAGTTGTCATCATTTTGACATAAATTAATAGGGAGGAACTTTAACGACGTGCAACGACACTCCTATAAGAGAAAGAAAAAGTTTTAAGAAAAATCGTTTAAAATTTTAGCAGCAAATAGCCTTTTTATGGTTAATCACCAAATAAAATTTTATAGCATTTGACTGCATTGTTTTAGAGATATGAGGAATCAAAAAATTGAAACCTTGATATCTTAAGAACCATAGGGGTTTGAAAGCTGAGCAATGAACTTAGCCAAGACACATAAAATATCTACTTTTTCCCAAAATCTCAAGTGCAATAAACTTTTTTACTTCCGTAATTGAGGCCCAAAAAAAATCATTTTTTCCAGTTTTCGATTTTTTACTGTAAAAATAAGAAGTTTAATGGGATATAGTTTGATACGTGACCCATCGACATGATTTTTTTCATTAAGTTTTAATGTTTAGTTTCAGAGATATGAATTTTTAAAAACAAATTAACTTTTTCATTTTATCTGCCGAACAAAGCAGTCTATCCCGATGAGCAAACAGCGAAAAGTAGGTAATTTTATTCTCTTTCAAATGCATATTAACAGAATTGTTTGTAACGATGGGATGATTGCAAAAAACGCAAAATAGTGTTTTTCAAAAATAAAAAATTTGCCATAAAAAAATAGTTTTTTATGGCAAAATTTTATTGATATTGACCGAGTAGTTCCAGAAATATTGCGGTATACATACACACACATCCACACACACACACATCCATGCGGACATTTTCTAAAAACACGTGATTTGAACTTCGAACACACCAAAAATTATTTTCTAGAAGTTTTGACGAAACTCAAAATTTTACTATTACAGAGCTTTCTCTAGGAGGAAGCAAAACTAGCTTTTACGGTTTGGTTTTTCCCATTTGGTTATTTTGGAAAATTAATAGCCCTATACCGCACAGAACTTCATAAGCCTCTATAAATGCAAGAAAATCTTTGAGGTTGAGCAATTATCACTGGCCTAATCGAAAGTTATAGTCAGATTCACTATGTAGTTCCATATTTGGCGCATCTTTATTAAGGAAAATTAACTCAAAATATATACTAAAAACAATTCGAGCATAGATGTATCAGCTTAAACATTGCAAATTCATATTTCAATATATGCACAGAATTATTTACATATTGCGTGCGGATGTAGATTTAATTGCTTATTAAGTTCTTATTGACATTTTATACAACAAAATACAATACTTACGACAAAAAATAAATGCTTCTAATTAATTACCTTATATATAGAGCTTTATACTTTTCACACAACTATGAAATACTTTACTTTCAGTTCATAACATTTTACTTTGATGATAATATTTGTCATACTATGCTTTACTGGTTCTTAGTAGTTTTATTTGAGCCGTATATAATTTAAGTACTTATAATAATTATTTAATGTAAAAATTAAACCAATGCAGCGTTTAGTGTTTCAGTATATTTATTTTTCGGTAAAATTAATTAAGGATTTATAACCATAAAATAATTTCTCCAATTCAAATATTTTTAAACGGTACAAACATTACTAATAACCTATTTTCAATGATATTTTCACGCTACTCATCAGTGTAATTTACTCACTTTGTAACGTTCAAATTACTATAAATTTGCGTGTTTTTTTTTTAATTGTATAGACTATTTTTATACAGGTTTATAGACACGTATCATAATACTGCCAGCTGCTCCGTCAACGCTACCTGACGGAGAGCGATCCCACGTGCAGAAGTGCAGACTCTGAGAACTCTCGGGCTGCGGATACCAAACCCGGTCATCGGAGAGTCCTCGGCTCATACGTGACAACGTACTTTGATTCACAACTCCTTTTTGTATGTTTTAGCTAGTTCCTTTAATTTGTGCCTGAGAACTTTGCCCGATACAGAGCGAGGTAGTTCATCTACAAACTTAACGCCACCCCAGAGTTTCAGGCCTTTACCTACCGCAGAACTTAGCTCGATGAGTTCTTCCTCGTTTACCTTGAAAAAGACATGTCATCTTAGTACCTATATTTCATTTCGAAACATGATTTATGAATTCTTTCTAGAGTACCTCTGTTCCGGGGTATTTTTTCACAAAAGCCATTGGTCGATCTCCATCGACATCGTCAGGAACGGGTACCACTGCAACTTCGGACACTCCGGGATGTTCCAAAAGCAATCTTTCGAATTCGATTGGATATACATTACTACTACGCCACCTCATGAGTTCTTTAATTCTTTCTACGAAGAAAATTTCTCCGTCCTCGTTGTAGTATCCAAGATCTCCAGTGTGCAGCCATCCTGATTTATGCAATCGCATTATTAATTTTCACATCGTTTGATAAGCAGCTCACGCTTGAATTACAGCATACCTTCTTCGTCGATTATCTTACTAGTATCAATGGGATTTTTATAATAACCAATCATCATCCCTGCTGATTTAAGGCAGAGTTCACCTTCTTCATTGGGACCAAGAGGTTTTCTCGTTGTCACATCTACTACCTTCAGCTGTCTATTTGGTTTAATGAAGCCAATAGAATTGATGCTTTGGCCTAAATTACACGTGGCAAGAGAGCCCAATTCACTAAGCCCTGTAGATAAAAAATGCTATTTACTGAACATTATACTTTATACTAAGTAAAGCAATACAAATTTGTAAGTAATTATTATTTACCGTAGGTAAACAGAATGGTTACGTGGGGGTACCTGTCTTTAAAAGCCCGATAAACCGTGGAATTTAACGGTGCACTTCCTGTTAATATCGTTTTTAGAGACAGTAATTTATAGTCGGATAAAATATTTTCTTTGTAGCAACGTGTTAATGCAAGCGGAGACAAAAATGTCCAATTGATCTGTTATTGCGTAAAAATGAAGGAAATGCTTAAATTTGTACTGAGTCATACCCGCCGAAGTTAATAGTTTATTATATACTAAGGATGTGGATGGGCTTTCTCAGACCGAATGTGAAGTTTGCAGCACTACTGAATAAAGAAGTAGTCGAGCCGATGGCGTTTGCGAGCTGAATACGAGTATCATAAGGTCAAAAAGCCTTCTTTACGACCTTGATGCACACCATATTTATTGTAATTCACGTATGAATTTTGGCGCTTATTCATTACTATTAAAGTATTACAACTTTATGCTTTATGCTTATTACAAATGCGCAAAGCTATATACATGTGTCGCTAAAACTATGCTTTTAAATCTCGTGTGCAAACTCCACATTCGCTCTATAAAAGTTCGCTTTAAGCCCTTGGCTCACATTACACTATTTCATTGTAATATATAGTGAGATGCATACCTCGTACTCTTCGATAATTTTAAAGGTCTCTCTTGGATTAAAGTTCTCGTGGACGATAACTGTTGAGCCAGTCAATAGAAAGTTAAAAGTCAAAGCCACTCCACTGATCCACATAAGGGAAGAATAATATAAAGCCACCACACGACCAGTCGGACAGAAACTCAGGATATTTTCTAATAAAGAACCATAACCCAAAGCTACAGCTTTTGGGGTACCAGACGATCCAGAAGAAAACATTATGACCGCTGGATCCAGAGAGTGAAATTTTTCTTCTGGTCGAAATTTGTGAACTTCATCCTCTGATAGCTGACCCATGATATCCGACAAGGATTCTAAGTCAGTGTATTTACCATATACGATTATTTTCGTAACGACATTTTCCAATTTTGCTGCTTCTTGGACCAAACTCACCGAAGCTTGGCAAGAGAAAATGACTTTCGGTCGAAGAAAGTTCATGTAATATCGATATTGTTCTAGAATAAATGGATTAGAAATCAATTATAGATGAACGAACAAACTTTCTGCAACATTTGTTGATGTTTAGGAAAGATTTTGCATGACTCACCTAAACCATAATCGTGAACCCAACCGTTGAGAGCTGCGCCTACATATACAGCGGCCACAGTTGGAATACATGCATCCAATTGATTGTCTGTACACACAACAACAACATCTTCGGCACCTATCCCCTGCTTTTTTAACCACAAAGCACACCGGACACTGCGATCTTTGATTTCTTTGTAAGATCGTTGCTCTCCCGTTTCAACTTGGATCTGAAACATTTCATAAGTTAGATTTAAATTTTCATTATACTTGGATAGGTGTATGGCAAATTTTGATAGTACAAAAGAACATTACCCGTGCTACTCGGTTTCCATATTCAGAGATTGAATCGAAAAGAACCTGACCGAAATTGCTTTTATTTTTTATCGGGCATGGCTCTTCCACGCCCTTTATGATATTGTTTTCAATGGTAAACTTGGTGTTCTGAACTTGATACTGGACAAATTATAAAATATATCAGTATTATTTGAAGAATAAATCATAACGAGTACTTTGTGTGTAAGGAGATTTGAAAAAAGAGGTGATTCACCATGTCTATTTGATTTGGGATGATTGTGGATTTATTAAATTTTCCGTACGCACTTGTTGGATAAGCATAAAAACCTGTATCCACTGTGACCAATTAATGCTTATTTTTTCCTAGAATACGAGAGAATAATTAATTTGACTTGGCAAATTGCTTTCTCAAATAGAGTTTGCAAATAGTATATTTTATGAATCATAATGATCTCTGCAATAAGTATATCCTTCAAATATATGTTCCTTTAAATAGCAAAAGAAAACTTGTATAAAAAATTTGATTCTCTAAAGAATAAAATGATTATTCTATTAAATTTATAAGTCTTATTAATTATACAAATATATAAATATAAATAAATATATAAATATAAATCCAAGTCTTGAATTTTTGAGAGTACACTCACCGGACAAAGTATTTTCGTTAGGGCTTGTAATATGTAATGAAAAAGCGTATCCAGTCGAAACGCATATTCCAAAAAAAGTTACAGGCTAATTACCAATTACCAAAAATCAGTCTATATTACGCACTAGGTAATTTATTACCTGACTGAGCAAAATTTTGGCGGGTTCAATGGACACCTGAGCCCGAAATCTTCAGTTAAAAAAAATTGTTGAAAATATTCGCCTCTATCATAAGTTATTAGCAATTTAAAATGGAGTATAATTCGTAAAAAATGCGAGAATTTAAATAAAAAAAGAATATTCCGGCTTTTTAGGTCGGAATATTCTTTTTTTATTTTTTGTAGAGGACGTATAAAACAAAGTAGACCTGCATGAATCAGTTTATTACTGTTCGATCAATCAAAAGTTTATCGATTCCCGAGTTATTCATGGAATTATTTTCGTTCCCGTGCTCTCCTTTCATCAATTTAACACTGTTAATCGGGTCGCTGATATCTTGCTGGCATTCTTAATACCGTTTCGGACGGCTATAGTCTTCCCTCCGAAACAGTCGTGTTCAATCTGCAGACGAGAAATGCACAGCTGCATAGTTTCAACTCTGCTGATACCTCATATAGTTCAGTAACGAAAATGACCAATGCAAACTTTCGGTGTGTTCTTGCCAGTATTCTGCTTCGCGTTGTGGTTAATAAATGATAATGCAACACGCTGTATACGTCATTATAGTAAGTCTAATAATACGATGTACTCAATAAAATCAATCCTCACCTTTTGTCAGCACCAAAAAAGAATCAGATGTCCCGAGCGCCTGCTCTCTCGTAACGGCAGCAGCAGCAGTTGGCTCTTTCGCGCCTGTAATTCCGCAATGAATATAATACGGGATTTCCACGAGCAACGTGCAAGTGGGCGATACCTGTACAATCCGCACTAGGAATAACCCTCTCTCTCTCTCTCTCTCTCACTCGCTCGCTCGCGTTGATATGTCGGGGCCACGTAGCATCTGGCAGCCTATGAAACGCAGGCTCGCAAACAGCCTGCAGTTGAACGTTACGAGCACAGAGAGTAATGGCTTCAACTCAATCTCCGCTCTCCTCCTCGCCCCTCTCCAGCTTTGCGCCTCTGGACGAACGAAATATTGCAGCGAGAGAGAGGGAAGCACATATACGCTATATAATTATATAATAACGGTCGCGGGTCTAGCTCGCACGCGCGCGACTGATTTGACTTTGATTTCCAGGTCCCGAGGTTCTAAATGTATATATGTAGTTCGATTGGCCTATAGACGCATCTCGGGGAAAACTATATTCAATGTACTGATAAGAAGCTGATAACGCTGATGTGTTGGTGAATGAAGCAGCAGATTTTCAATACGACCGACTCTGCCAAGGTTTTTCTAATGCATTTTTTCACAAATATTCACACCATAGTTTCGAAAATTCATGAATTGGAAAAATGGAAAAACCGTTGAGTTTTCAAAACTTCAATCTTTTTTTCAAAGAGAAACGTTGTATTTTACGAAAAATTGAATAACTTTTATACTTCTGCAAAGAATCTGAAAAAATGTTATTCCGGAAATTCACTTGAAACAAATAATCCGCCATTTTTTTGACACTTCGCCCTGAAAAATTCGGATTCAGCAAGTGAAAATACACTAGAAAAGAACTTTGGTCGAGTCAGTTGAATGGAAAAGGCAACGGGATCAACTCGCCCGCGGACTTCATTTCCGGCCGCTGCATATTGGCCCATCAAGCTACCGCGAGTAATATAGTATAATACGCATACGCAGTGCAGTACACGCGAGTCTAGCCGAGTCAGATATGAAAATGCCAGGCAGGCTTTCTTACCTGATACATGGGCTGTGGTATCCGCGCGACACAACGTCGCAGACGTAATCCAATCTACTCTCTGCAGCATAGCGAAATAATTAGACTGGCATATAATTGCGGAGTGAACTTTCCGGGGACTTTGGGGCTGCGCTCTCCTTTGTAAGTCTGAGAATTCCGGGATAATATTGCAGAGAGACGAGAGCCGAGTCCCGCTGCGCCTCCGCGCTAAAAGGGGAACGCGGAAACGGTCTTTATTGTAATTTGATTACATCCGAGCCCTTTGAACCGAGAGACAGAGAGAAAGCGACTATCGCCGCAATCGAATCAGTGCATCAATAGTCGGTGCACGACACGACGGAGCATCGAGGATAGCCTTGGGCGACGTTGACGAGTGCGTTATCCTTGCGCGTATAGCTCTGTATAATTAATCAGGCGTCGGTTATTCGAATCAATGCTGATGTCACGTGATGCGTGGAGCCGCAAGCAAATCTCTATTTTCGCGCTAACTGTGTAAATAGCCATACCACGCAAACACACACGGCGATTATCGATGGAAAGAATCTCGAGCCAATTTAGTACTCGACGGCCGTGGCTATTGCGCGTCGATTAACGCGCAACGCGTGCGTCCGGACAGTTTAGCCAAATATTATTGCCGGCTGGAAGATGAGTCCATTTCGGGACGTGTCATCAGCGACGCGTTAGATCGGAAAGGGCGCAATATCGACGATCGGAACGCTCCTTCTTTTTGGCCGTTCCGCCAAGAGTTTACGAGCGAGCTTTAAAGTGTGTGTGCACGCCTTTTTGGCCTTGATATAGCAAACTTCCGAGTGCATTTCTCACGCGTACGCATATGTGTGCAATTTAGCCTAGATTATATTGTAATGCATTGTGTAACAATGATACCGGTCGATTTGCATGTGACGCGAGGGGAGACACTGTAGCGAGTCCAGAGAGAGAGAGAGAGAGAGAGAGAGAGAGAGAGAGAGAGAGAGAGAGGGAGAGAATATGGTTTTAAGCCTCGTTGTGACGGCAAACACGAGAAGATATCGAGGCTCGAGCGGCGTGTTTGTGACGCGGGAGATGGATGTACGTGGCCCAGGAAACCCTTTACATAGCTCTGGGCTAGGGGGGCAACATTATGTGCATTAAGCGCGAGAGAGAGAGAGAGCGAGCTAGCTCGACCGGCTGCTGTTGCTGCTGCTGGGCATCGAGGCGCTTGACAGGCTGTTGATAGTGAGGGCAATAAGTTGCGATTTTTTAAGCTTGTTATACGGTTTTTTTTTGTTTTTGCAACTATTCATTTTCCTGCGGGGATAAGTGGTTTTTAGTGTGAGCCTTGAATCGCAAGCGTTCGTTACTCGAGTGCAGTGTACCTGGATGCTGTTATATACTCTACCTCATTTATCGGTAGAAACGTTGATGCCCTCATAACGGTGTCAGCGGATTATAGATTGCCGTTTCAAGTTTTAATCAATATCGGAAATAACTGGTTTGTCGACTGCATCGAATGCTTGCTAGACTCACTCGAGAAAAATCTGCAGATTTTTCCGTAGAAAATTTAGTACTTTCTGCAGAAATTACTTTATGCTACAGATAAATTTCGGTAGACTTTTTTTTCTAGGTAGGTTACTGAAATAGTTCAAATATCAATTATCAAGTGATATATAATTGGCTGGTAGTCGTGCTGGCGACACGTCAGCTTATTGCCAGCTGATAAGTAGTTTATTTACGATCGTTAAAATATTTCATTGGTGCAACGATTTTTATTATTATCAAGCAATAATCAGCTAACATTTCAACACAATCATCTTTATAATTCATTATCAAGAAACGTGTTTTTAAGATAAATATATACATGTTTACAACCATCAAACATGAAAATCTTTTTAAAAAATCTAATTGAGGTAACGAATTTTTAAATTTTTCAAATTGAATAATTATTGAAAGTTAATGAATGTGTATGAAAAAAAGCTGGATCGAGCTGAAATATGCTTAAAAGAAATTTGATTTTTTGAATAAAATCTGCTAGTCTTCGTCAGTAATTTGAGCTGTGCTAGTCTTCGTCGATAGCAACGACATAAAATTTGTAACTTTATACAGGAATGCGAAGATCAGTAACGTAATATATAACTATATTTAAATAATTTACAAACATAATTCTGTCGTACGATAGGATCCCTAACATCGATTCGCAAACATTGTAGTAACATTTATTTTTAACTTAACTATTGTGCGATAAAACGTACTATTTATCAAACATACTACTGCGGAATTTGTCGAATCAAAACAAAAATCGCTGCCAATTCATTGGAACGCAGCTTCCTCCAATAAAATTTATAGTTACCCATAAATAAAATATTGTTCAAATATACAGTATCCAGGGGCGAAAAACGAAAAATGGCTATAACATGGCTTAAAATGGTCAGACCCATAAAAAACATATTCCTAAAGTCAGAATCAGAAAACAATCGCTCCCTATGAAGAGTAGCACTGTTCAAATTTCCCGTCATAAAAGTAGCACAAGTTATTTGACGTACGCTAGACTAGCACAGCACAACTCAAAATTTCCCACGAAGACTAGCACAACTCGCGCATTTGCTGCAAAAACTAGCGCAACTCAAACTTTAAACAACGAATTTCCATAAAAATTTCCCGATTTTAGCGAATATGTCCCTACTGAACATTTTTAAATACTCATAATTTACAACTTTTTACCGAATTTAAAATTGTTTTCACAAATACAATAATTATTTACAAGCATTTATTGTTGTAATTTTTGAGTTGTGCTAGTCATGACGGCGGATTTGAGTTGTGCTAGTCTTCGTAGGAGGCGACAATATATGCATATCAAATTTTATTATGATCGGCCTCGTGGTTCCAGAATCATACGTACACACACACGCACATTGCCACCCACACGGACATTTTCGAAAAACGCATGATTCGAACTTTGTGGCCATATTATAGCCATTTTTCAATTTTTGTAAAAATATATATTTTTTTTTTTTTTTTTTTTTTTTTTTTTTTTTTTTTTATGAAATAATTTATACAATAATTTATACAATATATAGATACAGTGTATCTAAAAGAGCATTATATTGACTACTTTTTCCCTCAAGATTTTCCAGACTGACCGTTTCGTTTAATTTTTGTGATGAAAAAGGTAATTTAAAAAAAAATTATTATTTCCAAAACTAAATTGTTAAATGTTTTAAAAAAATGTGTGGCAACAAAAAACGATAATATCTATTTGCTGTAAAAATTTTTAACCATTTTGATTACTAGTTTGTAAAAAATGTATGAATAGGATTAGATATTATCGTGAAAGAAGATTTATTTTGTAGGTTGAAAAATTTTGCGACAGGTGCCGGTACAACTGGTAGACTTAAATATTTAACGTAGGCTAGTTCCACACACACACACAGACACACACCTACTCCCTGTACACTCTTTCACTCATTCCGACTATGCGGTATCCGGTTATTTATCTTTACAATCTGATATTGGCGATAATATTTGAAACAAATTATTATCGTCGTATGGCTGTTACAAGGCCTTATTTTGCTTTTTGAGTTTTTCCGTATAACGGTCGTCTGTATGTAAAGATACAATGTAATTAAGATACGTATAATTGACCTTGTATAAGTAAAGTCGAAGATCGCCGTCGGTTTTCTCTGTCCGCGTCTTTGCGTCTGCGAGTGGATGAAGCCCGACTTTATTTGGGCGGCAGCAACTGGAGCCACGTCGCTGGGTTGTTCAAGATGCTCGCTGTACAGGGCAACGACTCCCTGCGGCTGGATGTCCTTTGCCTGAACGAATGGACTCTTTGATGACACATGAAAAAAATCCATCCGCGAGATGTTAGTCGGTTACGTCAGATTATATCAATCTGATGTGCATTTATTGGAACTCACCTCGAACTCGGGTTTTCCGTAATCTCCGACGACTCTTCGGTTTAGCCAATTTCAGCTTGAACTACACAGTCCGGCTTCTCGTAGCGCTCTAGCTTTTCCGCGAACCCCAAAATCCGCTATAGTCGGCACATACACATCTTCACACACACACACACACACACACACACACACACACACACACTCATTTCGCAAATCGCTCACCTGCGAATCGCACCTTTGCGGAGCGTCGCTACCCGCGCTGTAGCGTGATATTGGAATATACCCGTATCTACTAAATGACTGTTACAAGTTTTCTAACTAAACGTCAAAAACTAAAAAAAAATGGTTTTTCTATGTCGTACGATTACGGTAGTAAATAGGCATTAATTAAGTTGAAATTTTGAGAAAATATCGATCTTTTGATCACCTCGGCTAGATTCTTCTTGCAGCTTATAAAACCGTTTAGTTTAAAAGATATTAGGATTCAAATTCTTTGTCTCACACCCTGTACAACTGAAAATTATTTTTGTTAAACCTTATTACTCGCTAACTAAAGTTCAGAATGTTTTGAGGGAATTCATGATTTTATGACGTTATGAGAACCCTATGATATTTAAAATATTAAGGTTTAAATTTTTTCATGAAAATTATATGATTTGACATTGTAACGGGTGCTCTTTTGGTATAAATCTCCTTCTCCTTGGTGAAAATCATCAATATACTGTATATTTGAACAATATTTTATCTACCGGGACTATACATTTTGTTGGAGAAAGCTGCGTGTCAAAGATTTGGCAGCGGTTTTTTCTATTGACATCTATTCATCAAAAACGCAAGAAAACGGTAAAAATCAAGGGTAAGAAGATCCTCTTGTATACTCATACGTTTATACTCGTTTCCGGCTTAAAATATGCCTTTTTTTTTTTTTTTTTTTTAAGATGTTTATTTGCAAAGTAATACATATTATGGTACATTTGTAGGCGCAAAATAACAAAACTAAAAAAAACCTGTCGGGAAAAGGAAATATCAAGAATACATGGCGATCACGCACTCGCATTCAAACAGTATATCATATATTATTATCGCAATCGGTTTATGATGAGGGTCGTAGACGTTGACTGATTTGTCGCAAAGATCTAAAATTATTATGGTATTTGGTGGCGGGAAAAGTAACAAAGAAAAAACCCGGTAACAATATGGTGAGCTTAAAATATGCCTTTGACCCGCTGTGTGTGCTAGACGACAACTCATATTGCAAAACCACACCGGTGCGTTAGTCTAAAGACTCATTTTTTGTCTTATTTGCTAAAAACCATATTTTATTTAGAATCATGTCTGTCTTCGATATAACGTACTGTCTTGAATAATTATATTATATCATATTACAGATTCTTTCGTTCATTCATTTATTTATTTATTTTTTTTAATACACAATCTACTTTTTCTAATACACGAACGATTTTTGCGTTTTTCTTACCTATGAATTAATATTAAAGAGACTAATTTTTGACCGACAGCCTAAATTCGTATATTCTTATACTTTAGTTGCTCATGTGACATGTTTTCATCACTGACATAATTTTATACAGACATTTTTATTTTCGTTTAATATTTGTATAATCGGAGTCATAATTTCTTTTTTTTTTTCAAACAAACACACATGCGCATGCACACACACATAGGTATACACACATATTCCTCTCTTAAAAAAGTGATGGGATTTGTTGTGAAGCATTTAATTGAGAATCGGTCGCCTGGTACAAGAATTAAGGAACACGAATCAGAAATACAGATTTTATTATATAACCTACAAACGCTTCAAACTGATGGCGCTAAGCAAGCAGCAACATTTAAATGTTAATTATGACATGATAAGGAGTGCGCGAAGCGCACTTAAATTTCCTAGTACATTAAAAAACATCGATGATTTTACGTGCGTTAAGCATATTTTATGGTGGATGAAATAAACTACTGTAAAATATTAAATCAAATTTATAATTTATAATTTATTCAAAAATAAATAGTACAATTGCTAATTAGTAAATTCATCGTCCGAAAAACACTTGCTAGTAAAGTCTAGTTGGGTGGTATTTGGGTTTTTGACTTTAGATAAACAAGTGAAAGACAGGCAAAGTTCTTTCATCTCGTTTTCGAAAAATTTCATATCCAAATCACTGCTCGTTCCTAAGCATTTTATTTTGGAAATATTCAAAGCTCCGGCCTTTGCTCCATTAGCATTGAATTTCGTTAAATTGTAATGATCATTGCCCTCAGGGCAACTTAATATATCTTCATTCCCCGAACAACCAGCAGTCATCATAACATAGCCTCCATTTGGTAAGTTCTGCACTGCCAGATTAAATATGTTGTAGCCAACGTCCATTTTGTGTTCCGCAATTAATTTACCATTAAGATCAAACTGCTGACACGTTACAGTGGTATTAATCGACGTGCACATACGAATCTTTTGATAAATAGTCGAGATAGCTGCATATGGATTCCAACTATTGAGAATGAATTGTGTCAGTACCTTCAAATCTATAAAAAAATCAAAAAGAAATATGCGAATGTTCATTCTACAACGACATACATGATCAAACATTAATACCTTCAAGAACCAATGACTTACCATTCGATTGGACCAACGAAATTTCGGCACGACCACCCTCCAAGTTGTATCGCACACTTATAATTCCGTTAGGAGTAGGATGAAGTTGTAGTGGAAATTGTGCCATTTCTTCTGCAGCATTTAAATACCAAGGGTTTGGTCCAGATATTTTGTTCCCGTCAAAGTCAAAGCTGATTTTGCAAAGTTTATTGCCACATAATTCCAAATTTCTCACTAACAAATCATAATAACTGTTGTGGACTGCAACAGGAATGGTTGCTAGTTCTCCATCAACAGTAATCTGATAATCGGTAGCGTGACAGTTATTGAAATCAACAATGGTAAACTTTGTCAAAGCGGTAGATGTTATGTTATTTGTTTCTGACCACAGTAGCATAGCTTTATTTGCATTTAAACTCATAACTCTAGCTTGTTGAAGTATCCAGTATGCTGTATCTTGATTTTTCATAAAAATATTACATGACTTTTCTGGGTTCTGGTTATTGGTTAAGCGTTTGATTTCACAATTTGCTTCAGCTGCGTTTTCAGGAAGTTTGCATACTGCATAAACTAAATTTGTTTTGTATATACCAACATCGTCGACAAATACTTTTTTATCTGAAAAGTTTTTCGTTCTTGATCCATAATTTTTCACATCATTGGTCTTAACTAGTTGTAGAGATATACAAAAAATTGTCAAAATAACAATATGGGTTGCAAAACTTGACATATTGAAGTCGATTCCAGATAATTGAAGCTGTATGAGAAAATTTTAATATCAATGTCTTAAATTTTTAGAAAAAAATATACAAAATCTAAAATTAGTTATAGATTTTTTTCATATTTTTACTGCATTACTTACCTAAAGACACTTTGTATATACACTATAGAGCAGTCGTAAACTGAGCGATTGTCAAACTCAAACTACCAGTAAGCTTAGTTTTGCCGCGTTTAAATACTAAAAAGCCGAGACGATAAATAAAGGGAAATCCAAATATATTGAGTTATCAGTATTTTTTATGTTTTTATAGCGAAGTTTCCCATCCTACGTCACTGTAGTAAATTTAAAAACAATAATGTAATTTTGATATGTTCAATCGACGTATCAATTGGGCATAATATCTCGTAAAGAGTGTCTAATGCATGATTCATATTTATTGAAATATTGATGACTCATCAGTTTTATCTTAAAATGACAGAAAAATAAGATTCAATGAGTACGTTGTATATATCTTTTTCTGTTAACAAAATATTGTTACTACCAAACGTTTTTCAAAAAATAGAATATTGCGATACAGAGCGCAAAATAAATTCTCAACACTTATAGGTATAGTATGGATTATATCATGTATCCAGTTTTCAGTAACAGATAGAGCTACTTTAGGTCAGTTTTGCTTCCTTCCTAAGTAAGCTTTGTGATAGCGATTTTTGGAAATTCTCTAAAAACATGTTGAAAGTGTGTTTTGAAGTATTTTAAGTCGAAAAATAGTATTTTTGGAAAAAGTCCGTATGGATGTATGTGTGCGTATGTATACGCCAGTATCTCAGCTTCTATACTTAGTAAATTTTGAGCCACCAAGTCTCATTTTCTTTGTTTCTACTGTAACATGGTGGAAATAGTCCATTTTTGTATTTTTTTAACTTGTTCTATTTTATAGTGATTTTTTAGTTTTGAGAGTTCAGTTTTATCTGATAAAGTTGTCGAAACAATTAATCAATGTAATTTGCTTATGGTATGTACCCTAAAGAGAATAAAATTACCTATCTTTTTACCGCGGAAAATTTATATCATCGTTCGTCGTTCTTTTATTATACACTATAAAGCGCAATTTATTGATATAGTTTACACTATATCAATACACTAAAACTAAATGTTGAATCTTTCTAAAAATTTACATAATTATTGAAGATCATTAGAACTATACAGCATTTTGATTTTAAGTAATTTTATAGGGCTTTATCTGTAGAAAAGCGCCAAGAACTGAAAAAAGTTATTTTTCAATGAAATATAAGTAGGTTTGTTTTTTATGTTTTCTTTGTATTAAATCCCAAAAAACGAGATTTTTAGTCTTGCACGTGTGTTAATTTCATGGCGTTTAACAACAATTAATGAATTATAGCTTACTTAATTATAGGCATGAGAAAGAGATAAAATAATAAAAATTTTAAGAGAATTTAAGTGTTCATTGATCTGATCCCGAGAAATAGATCGAATACAAATACCGCTGACAATTCATTGTTGATCCCGAGGATCAAACGAGGAAAAGTAGGTAATTTTATTCTCTTTCAAATGCATTTTAGCTGAATTGTTTCTAACAATAGGATGATTGAAAAAAACGCAAAATAGTGTTCTCAGTCTTGCATGTGCGTATATTTTACGGCGATATTTTGTTTAACAACCATTAATTGATTATAGCTTGGCGCGAGTAAGAGAGAGATTAGATTAGATTAGATTAAATAAGGTTTATTTCTGTACATTGTGTTGTACAATTCAAAATAAATATAGTATAAAGTAAACAAGTTATAATTTGTGTGTGTTTAAGAGATGATATATATATATATATATATATATATATATATATATATATATATATATAT
>QLSS01000102.1:67318-93541 GCA_024372645.1 Trichomalopsis sarcophagae
GAGAGAGAGAGAGAGAGAGAGAGAGAGAGAGAGAGAGAGAGAGAGAGCATTGAGTTTTTTCTTTTTTGAGAAGCATACAGCTTTTATATTATTATACTGGCAAAATCCAGCGCTCTTCGCGCGCTCAATATTTGTCTGTACAGTGCACATAACTCAATAGGTTATATCTTCCTATTACTCAATACAATAAGTTATGTGGTCTTCAATTTTTGAGGTTTGAAAATATATTTCATCGCTTTTCATCTTCTCATGACGTAAATTAATTAATGCAAATCAATTCCAAATTTTAAAACAATATAAAACTAAATGTGATTGTTTTGATTAACTTATCAATTAATTTATCATTCAAACTCAGATCCTAAATTTTATTTAATTATTCATAATTATATTCGCGTCCCTAAATTCTCAAACCAGGCGATCGAACACGGCCTTAACTGGCTTCACAACATCCGGCCATAACTTTTATAAGAGAGGATAACGCGATCCTTCGGCTTTATCAATGTTTGGAGTTGATAAGCTTGGCTGCGTGTGCACCTATGAGCGATGTCATTTATTCCATCTCGATGTTTGTCCCGCGTAAAAGTATATTGTTTTAATGATTTAGCCGTTGCGCGCGCGTGGCGTTTTGCACAAGTCATTAATTGCATAGCCGCGACGTTAAATCGATAAATATAAAGCAGTCGATTATTAAACATCGTTTGCGCATCGGAATCATCGTGTATAATAAATGTAGCATAGCTTCATCGCCAACCAATCATGTGTATCGATTGATATGTAACGTAATACCAATGCAATTAACCAGACGCGCATTTAGTAATGGAAAAGCCACTCTCTAGAAAAAAAAAACCAGTAGGCTGTATATCAGCAATCGAAGAGCGCAGCCATACATCTCTACTATCGCCCTTCAAATCAACGTGCATCTCCGACGCGCATTATAATTGTTTCGCAAAATGCGATACTCCGAGAGCGCTCGCGTAGAGCTTTTCATTAGAAAAATGCACCTGGCCGCGGAGAGTTTTAATAATCGAATGGGATCTTATGTTCCGCGCAGTAGCAGAGGGGTGGCTATCGTTCCGAGAGAATCGCGGCGCCTTATTAAATCAATCGCTGATTGTTCGAACACTCAAAGTGGCCTGTTACACCGCGCGACATAAGGGCTCTCGAGTGGGCTTCGAGGGCTGCGAGTAGGATCATTACGTGGGGGGAGGCGACGGGAAGATAAACGGAAAAATTTATCCGACGGGTGTATAGCTCGACGATTGGAGGTGTGCGCACGAGTGAAATTTATATATGGATTTTCCCGTACGAATTCGCGCTGCACTCTATTGTACTGCAAGGTAATTAATTGCGAAATTATTGCAGTGCGAGATCGGAAAATAAAACGAGGTAGGCATTAATGTCGAATATTATAATTACGCTTCGTTATTATAGCTGTCCCATTGTCAAACAACAATAAACTTGTCTTACGTAAACATCGGCTCTTCCACGCGCTCGAACGAATAATTAACGAAACACTCTATACACATGGCACCGATAAATTACACGCGATTTCCGCGAACACGTCGTCATCCATGATTAAATAAAAAAAGAAAATAGCGAAGGAATAGAGAAGCCTCAGCCTGGGCATATAAAAATTAGTCGGCCCCAAGTTCTCTCGCTTTCTCTCTCGCTCTGCTCGTTTCGTAATAACGAGCGGCTACATAGCGATCGCGATAAATATCATCGGAACCCCCTCCACCTCCACCCCAGCCCCGCTCGCGGAGCAGTATATGGGCTATATATGGCGTGACCGTTCGATGTACCGCCTCGGCACGTCAGCTGTAAATCACTTAATGTTGCTTTCCGCACGCACACGGAGGGCACTCCTTCGTGAGCCGCCGCACGCGGGTGCGGCCTGTGTACGACTCACCCTTTACTTTACTGCCGCCTCGTCGCCGAGCGATGATGAACTGCGAGAGGGGGGGGGGGGAGGAAGGAAAAACAGGGGCTCAGGATTTTGTGGATCGCAGACGAGTGTTGCTGCCGGCGGCAGGTGCGCGGACGCGCGGGAAGTTCGGATTTAAAGGGTAATTATGCACCGTGGGTTAAATAAAAAAGAGGTACGAGCGTACTCGGGTATTTCGTGTACACAAGCAGCTTAGATACACTGAAACAGCAGTTTTCGGATAATTAGCAGATCGAACGCGGAGCCGCGGCGACGCGTGTGAAAAGGGGTGGAAAAACGAAGGAGCGCGCGCCCACGCGAAAGGGGCGCGATTGCGATCAAACGGGGCGAGGGTGCTAATTGTCACGTGACAATTTCCTTTTTCCTTCTTTTTACCTAGCCGTGTTTAACGCCGACGCTGTACACACAGCGGAGCTATGTACGTCCATAATTGATGATAATGGATTTGTGACGAGACCTATGATTCATCGCTTTGTGTAATAAGCATTGTTTTTTCCCGCCGATGCTATATGAAGAACCAGCCTTTTTCGTGAAGCTCTTGTCAAGCGCTCGCGCGATCTCGCACGGATAATCCCTTGGATCTTCGAAACACGGGTCCTCCTCATTCCAGGCCGAAAAAACACACGAGCTTCTGTGTAATCTTATTCAAAGGAAGTTACCTACTCGCGTAAATCCGGCACACGGCGGCCCGCAGCCTTTGTATCATCAAGCCCGTGCAGCTCGCGCAGAGCCGGGAGCGATACAAGCGTGAAAAGTAAGGCTAATTCGAAAGTATCGCTAATTAGCGTTACGCTACAACACAGCGTTGGAAGGCAGGCGCCAGCGCATACCTACAGCCGGCAACACAGCCGGAGAGAAGCGCGACGCAGTCAAGGAAATTGGGCCTCGCTTTTGATCATGGCTTGCGCGCGCGCGCCAGCGTTTTCTTTGAGCTTCCTCGTCGCCGTATATAAAGACGCGTGCTTTCGGGGAGCTGTGTATTAAGCTACAGCAGCTAGCGTAGCCGGCTATTCGGAAAGATGGATGGCGTTTGATCCGGTTAAATATGCGCGCGACGCAGCTCTCTCCTATGTGTATGCGGCTGCCTATACCGTAGGATCGGAGTAGTCCCTTCGAGGACGCGATGCTTGACCTACTAATTCGAGTTTCGTGTGTGTCTTGCCGAGGCTGGGAAGGATTTATTGTCGACGTTGCGGACAGAATGGGAGTTTAGATTTGGACTTTGGATCGGGGGTGGAAATGGTACTATTGATGTAGTAACCAGTTGATCGAATAACGGTGTAGGGTCTATATCAGATTTTTAATTTCGTTCCAATTTAATCCTGGGAATCTTGCATACCAAAGCCATCATCGGCATCCCCGGCGCAGTTTCGTTAACGCTTCCCTCGCAAGCCTGATGTTCGAGCAAACAGCTCGTCGGCCCTCTCTTTCTCTGTACTGACGCTCTTTGCACACGAGATACGCCTTCGTCGCTAATTTTACCAAGTATAAGGAACATCGCCCGCCCTCCAGGATGATGATGCTCAGAAAAAGCAGATGCGTAATTGCGTATATAGCTGCGCCATGGCTTACACAGGCTGTATAATCTACGGATGATTTCTAACCGACGAAGTGCTGCAATTTTTAATTGTTCCGATCGATGCAACGGGAAAAAGCTCTCGGCAGTGGTACAACTCTTTTCCAATCCCGGCGCGCTCGCGCGCAAAAAAAAGTCATTGCCATATTGCATTACGAGCCGAGCGAGCGAGAGAGAGAGAGAGAGAGAGAGAGAGAGAGAGAGAGAGAGAGAGAGAGAGAGAGAGAGAGCTGCGTAATATCGACACTCGCGCCTTAATGCAATAAAACGTATCGTCACGGCTTGGCGTTCCTATGAAAGGGCATACACATCGCTCTGACGGTGAAACTGCGCGACTCTCTCTCTTTTTCTCTCTCTCTCTCTCTCTCTCTCTCTCTCTCTCTTTACATCTATGGATGCGTGGATACACGGACGCACAGTAGCACAGGTAACGAAAACAAAGGGCGACCAGACACGCACACGTGTACATTTGGCGCTCGGGTATTTCCGAATAAGCCGATTATCTGCTCGTGATGTTACAAATATGTGCTCGATACGCGTGGATTTGTTTCCGTGACTGACGTAATCCTCCCGCGCCGTTTGCCATATTTCGGAGAGGAAGAGTGAGAGAGAGAGAGAGGGAGAGAGGGAGAGAGGCCGCTTGTCGGCGCGCCTGTTATGCCCCGGAATAACGAATAATCGTCGCGTGCTCGCCGATTTTTTTTATTTTTTTGCCATACGCGCCGTCTGGCTTTTCTCTCTTTCTCCCGTTTTCATCGACTGACCTGCGTATGTGTGTGTGTGTGTATACACCTACATAGACATATCTGCATATCGACGCGTCTGCGTGTTTCAGGTGTCCGTCCGTCTGCTCTCAGAAGGGACACGGGAGAGGCTCGAGCGGCACACACAAAGCGTCCGGTCGCTGCATCCTGGAACGTCAAGGTGAGTACCGCTCGGTATTTTTTTTTTTTTCTATTCTTTTTTCATGTTGTTCGCAGTTGTTGTTTTTTAATGAAGGGTTCTTGTCGCCGCGTGCGTGCAGACGTACGCGGGATTACAGGTCTACCCCCTGTCGGATAGGTTTATCAAACGGTAAACTACGCGCGTTCATTTTCAAAGGCGATTGACATCTCCACGTTAGACGGTTACATCTACTGTCACGTCATTATAAGTATGAAATAAAGCGAAATGGCACACCTTCGATACATCATGTGATGAAATGCTAGTGCGATTCAGCAAAAAATATAATATAACTACGTCATATTACGTATAGGGTAGATTCGCTTAGTTCGGAGGCACTTAGCATACCAACCACGTGGTACAACTGCATCTCGCGTCAAAAGCTGGGAACTTCAATGACGATCCGAACATGATGGCAACACGAAATTTTCAGACTTACAATTTCGTATGTATATATAGGTACAAGAACAACAATACGATTCAACACCAGTTATATCCATCGAACCAAAGCGAGGAACACGAACTCATCAGAAATCGAGCGAAAATAAAAGGCCATTACGGAGCAGTCCCCAAAACAAATCGCAATCGCACAGCAGCTAACCCCGCGCGGGCACTTAAAATCCCGGCCGGCAATTCATTAGACGAGGATGCGCGCCCCAGCAATACATCATTCAGTCTCCTCGTCCTCGTTCCATCTCGGGGAAGAAATCGCGCGCGAGGCAATCGATTCGATCGAGCCGAAATTCAATTAACCATCGAAGTGTATATAGGAAAGAGAGAGAGAGAGAGAGAGAGAGAGAGAGAGAGAGAGAGAGAGCAAAGCCGAGTGTAATCGCCCCCCAGCCACACGATAAAGAAGAAAGTCGGCCTCCGTTGTTGCATAATGCATAAAACGGCCGCGCGCGGCTACCGCGCCGTGTGTTTACAAAAAGCCACCGATGCACATTGAATGCATTACCGGGAGAAGCTCCTTCCTTCCTTCCTTCCGGTGACTCGCTGAGTAATGCAAATCGCCGCATCGTCGCGCTGTTCGTTTTGTTTTTTAGAAATGACTACCGCCACCGCGAATACATAGGCCGGGCTTTCGGCTCTTTCTCTCGTGATACGTAGCGATTTTGCTCCCTCGGCTATTCGCTTTCTTCTTTGAAAAGTATCTTCGAGAAGCTTCGTATATCGGCGAAGGAAGCGACGATTTCGAGTGAAATATGTACGATAAAGTACGTACAAAATTGGCCAGAGCCTAATTGCATAAATTGTATCGCCTGCGAGAGACTCCCGGCGTTTCCGCGAAGAAAAAACCGAGCGTCATATCCCCATAAATCCAATAATAAAACGAGGACCCGACACGAGAGAGACGCGTATATATACACGATAGACTTTCGTGCGCGACGACGAAATTTATTGGAACTGCTCGAAACAACGCAATCTCGGCTAGGTATTGTACCTGTGTATACACGTACACTTTTTCCTCCGTCTTGCGCTGTATTCCCGATCGGTGTGTATAGGCTGTACTTATTTCGCGCGGATTAGTATGCGCCGCAGCGAATGAGAGAGAGCCGAGCATTTCGGGCACGCATACTCTTATTTGCATATGACCGCGGAGAGGAACCGTGTAATTGCCGGGGGCTGACTTGATTAATCGCAAAAGTGGAGATAGCTGTGTTTAGAGGGAGAGATGGCGCGCTTGTGTATATTTAAATGCGCCGCGATAGTTTCGACGTTGATTAAAGGCGTTCCCTCGATCCTCGCATGATATGTGTTTGCCGGCGGGAATCGCGGCATATATAACGCGTGCTTACATGCGCTCTTAGCCAAATAATGGCCCGAGCACACACGATCAAAACTTTCTCGTTGACAGGGCTGTTGTACACGTAGTCGTCGATTTCTTCGACCTGCCTCTCGCGCAAACAACATAAACGCTTTGCTTCCATTCAAGCACGGACGAATAAACCGAAGAGTCGCGTTGCCCCATACATACAACGATCGGCGAACGCGGAATTCTGCGCAAAAAGCTCTCGCTAATTCTCTGTACAGAAAAGAAAATCGCACTCCGAACTCGAGTCTCTTAGGGCGCCGATCGTTCGAAACTCGGGGACGCTTTTATAATTGGCACCTCTGGTTTTTAACGTCCATGCAAATCATACACCTTTCGCGGAACTCCTCGTGTGTATACATGTAGGTATAGGTGCATAGCTGGAGTAAGTCTCGGTCTGTTGCGCGGAAGATTTATCGCGCAATAAAACACTTTGTGCTCGCGCGGCGAAAGTTTACGCGAAGCTGCGGGAAAACAAAGGGAAGCCGGAGGGTTAGTGTGTATGCGCAAGGTATGCGGTGGACTGATTAAGCTGGGCCCGAAATCTCGGGGGACCGAGCTTCTCAAGGTGCGAGATGGTCGATTTGTATGAGACGAGAAGCTTTCAATTCTGCGTAAGGGTTATCAGCTAAACCCTTGATTATTATAAATTTCAAGCTATATACCTGGAATTTATCATAGAAAAATGATGTATGATTATCCGCTCAAATATGCAGTTGAATCATATGATTCGTGGCCCTGTGATGGCCGTTTAGATAACTAGCATTTAAAACTGCATCTTAATTAAGCACAGCATTGAAAGTGAAACTTATGGATACGTTCATTTTTACCGAATCTTCTTTCTGCACTCTGTTGGTGTCTCTTTATATTTCAACGGTTTATTACATTGCGAAGTTCATTTGAATTATTACGAGGCAGATTTGTACCGGAATATGCTGCCTGGCAGTTTTCCATTGTTTTGATTCTCACGAATTTCACGGAGCCACTTTCGTGAACTTCCCTTTTACAGCTCTGTTGCGAAGAAGAAGTTAAAATTATGCCCTCTCTCTAGTCCAGGTGAACACGAGGATTTTCTTCGTAAACGAAACGCGATTAATTTTACTAAATAAGCTGTATTCGACGTACACGGAACATGCTTCATCGGAGATAAATTAAATCGTTGCTAAATCAGTCTCCGCTTATAAAATTCGCTCCGCCGTTATAATTATCCAAAGTCAAACAGTGCGAGGTGATGAATAAAAAAAAAGCGCGCGCACGCAAATGCAGCTTATTATTCTTCGGAAATTAACCAAAAAGCGCATTTCGTTGGCCCGAACACGTTGCTGTAGCAGCGGAGGAAAATTAAATTAAAATGAAAATTTTCGAGGTATAATTAGACGTACACCTATACGGGCGGAGTAAAGTTGCTGAAAAACAATGGCCGGTTGCAGCCGCTCTCGGCAATAATTGTACAGCAGAACGAGAGACCGAAATTCGCTTTATGAACCGACCGGCTGCTGAAAAGCTCGCAGTGGCGCTCTTACACTGTTCTCTGTGCAGGAGACCCGGAGCCAGCGGGAAAAAAGCGAAAACCCGGAGGTAGAAGTAGCCGGTGAAATCTCGCACGTCGAAGCTCGGAGCTGGGAAAGAGAGTCGCGAAAAACGTAATTAAGAGCCCGGTGACGTCTCGGCGACAGTTTCGCGAGACGTAGAAAAATCGGCTCCTTTTTATTCGCCTCTCTGCGATCTTTTGTCCCGGCAGCTTTACGCTGCCCGGATCCACTTTACCTCGACTTATTTCAAGGGAACGCAACGATTCTTTCAAACTCTACCTGCCGATTCTTCCTCTTAGTTGAACAAAAAATAACGTGAAATTTCGAATTTTTGGATCACGCCGGCACAGCGACAAACAAAAGCGCACTCGACTGTATTCTTCCGCCGAAAAGAGAGCTGAAAGAGAAATCGCGGTAAAAAATCACGCGCGCAGATCGGCGAGTATGACAAAAAGCGGCGCGTAAAAATCCCAGCTGATCGACTTTCCATTCACATGACTCGCAATCGGCTCTTACGCCTCGATCGCGCTCGTAAAGATCCGGCCGTTCTCTCGCCGAGCCTCGAAAGTGGATTGTCTGGCGGGCTCGTAAAATCCAAGCCCTTTCACACCTCGCTAACGGAATCAAGCATTATGATAATCATAATTCTGGGTCTCTCTCTCTCTCACTAGCGCTCGCTCGCGCGTCGTTATTAATTGCGCCATCGTTTCGCTTCTCCCCTTTCGCGCGTAATAATTGGCGTCATGCTCGCCGATCGTGAAATATAGAGACGTTAAAGCTAGCCCCGATGAATTCGCGGTCGAGGCTAATTTTCGGACGCGGTTATGACGAGGTTTCGCGCGTCACCGGCTTTCTTTCTCTGCGTATATCTCTCGTCGGCGCATACCCATATTCTATACACAGAGAGTTGTGATACGTGAGTGCACGCCTTTAGTATTTTATTAGGGGGAATATATCCGCGCGAATAAAGTATGCACATCGAATCAGTGAGAAGAGGAAGGGGGATACCCTCTGGAAATATTAACGAATTCAGCAAATATAATGAAGTATCAATCGCGGCAGCTAAAACTGTCATAAATTAATCGTCGCGCGGGTAGGCAGGCGAATCGCACGCGGGATCGATATTAACGAATAATTAAATCCTACCCGGACGCGCCGTGTCTCCTCCTCCGCGTTTTCGACGCTATCTCCGCACACACACACGCGCGCGCGCGCGCGTCCGGCTATGAATACTACAGTCGCAATCGGTAGCAAACAAAGCCATATCCTCGACTCTCGAGCTCGCGCGCGGAAAAAGCCGTCATTTACTCCTCTCGGCGAATCAAACGGCGCCGTAAATGAATAAAGCATCGGCCGAAATAGCGGCGAGAACTCGCTCCGAGAGAGAGAGAGAGAGAGAGAGAGAGAGGGAAGATTGAAAAATGGTGCGGCTGCTCTCATGCAGCGAAATCCCTCTCGCGCGGCAACGGCAAATGGAATCAAGCGCTCGCGGCTATTTCTCCGCACAGCAGCCAACCCCGCGCTGCTGTACACGTTAACCCCCCGAGCGCGCTGCTCTACAGCCAGAGCAGTTCGATGGCCTTTCCTCTCGCGTCGTTAAATAGCGAAATCCCGTCTTCTCACGCTCCACGCGCGCGAGTGTGTGCGCTTGTGTGCGATTGTTCGACGGATTTTTCTCTTGGTTTATCGTCGCGGCGACTCGTATACAGCGCTGCGGGTTTACTCCGAGAAGATTGCTTTGCGCTCGTGCAAGGCAAGATTTGTCATTGCCCTCTCGCTCTCTTTGCTGCGGAGGGCTTAATGATCAGGTGCCGTTCGCGATTATCATGCACGCGATTAGGCCTCATTTTTCAGGCGCGTTATAACGGCGACGCTGTGTTAATAATAACGACCGCCGGGGAATTTATAACGCTAATTGTGCATAAATGTTGTGTGCGTGTGTGACGCCGAGCAGCGAGACGGAAAATGGTCGAGTCGTGTTGCTGTTGTTATTGCTGTTATGATGATCGTTGCTTTCGAGCGAGCAATTACGGCTTATGCATTACTCATATGTGGATAACTTTGACTAAACTCGAATGTTCCATTTGCGCTTGTAATATTTATTCGCGAGAGCGCTTCAAAATTTATTACTCACCTGACTGCCTGTCTCTGCGTGTGTGGATTATATACCGAGACCGTTCTTAAGCTGTTTTTCACATTTGTTTCTCAGTTAAATATAGAAAAGGCCGAGTGGCTTTTGCTGTTCCAAGTGCAATTTCAATTTAAACCCAGAATTCAATCCGCTCGAGCAGCGGGCTCGGCACAAAATAATCTATTTTTTCTCGGCCCACATTATAACACACAACAACCCACATCGCAACTATAGTCGCTGCGCGCATTATAGTGCAAAGGGAGAGAGAGAAAGAGGTAGAGGTGGCGCAGGGGCGAAAAAAAGCGCGCGGTCGAGCCGTACGTGCGCGCGCTGCGGGTCAAATTTGCATGGACGCGTGTCTGCGTTTCCAATTTCACGCATGCACAACATCCCGCTGCTGCTGCTGCTGCTGCCGCTGCTGCCGATAATAAACGGCGCCGGGTTCGGCATAAATCAGGCGCTTTCTTCCGGCTCGCGGGATCAAAACGACAGCGTAGCCCCGAGAATTGCCGAGGAGCAACTAGTGTAGAAGCGAAAGAGAAGAGTGCTCGCGGTTGATTGATTGCATTGCGGCTCGTCGTGCGCCGGGCTTTATTTAGCTTTTATTTTTTGTTTATCGGCGGCCTTCAGACATAATCGAGCGAGCGCGGTGTACTGCTCGGCTGACCGTATCTTGGCCATCACTACTACGCGAATTCACCCACATTCCATTCGGTGGAGCACTGAAAACTTCTCGTCGGCTATCCGGAAGTGAGATGCATGAATTCTGTCACAGTCTGCAACGCGAGCAGCGAGACGAGTCAGTGATAAGAGTCGAGCAGCTGAGTCGTACTGCGACGCATACGCTTCGGATGCATCGTAGACGTTAGCTCAGTGGTTAGAGCACAGGCCTCTGGCTCTCGGGTCCGCGAGTTCGAGTCCCGTCGTCTACTTTTTCGCTTTCGACTTTGTCTCCTCTCTGTTCGCAACAATTCCTTATGGGAAGCATTAATAACATCCTATTGATCCGCTCGAAGATCAAATTTTTGGCTGAGTTAATGAGATCAGACGTCGGCTAAATGGGATGAGTAATTATAAGTGACGGAATCGGTTCGATTCTCATCCGATAATAACGATGCGCTTTTCACGTATATCCACTCACAGAAAATGCACTCGGGTACACCGGAGTAATGGATAATTCATTATCAACAGTCCATCTGCATTGTACGCGGTAATTCACTTACGCTTTTTTTCCTCCGTTCTGAGTCGCGCGGTTGCCTATGACCCCACCGCGAACAACTTTTTCTCATTGACAAACGACACAAAAAAAGCTCTCGGGCTCGTGGTCGAGGTAAAGTTTCAAAGAAAGTATGTCCGCGCGGAGAAAGAGAGGCAGAGAAAGTCCAGAAAACTCCTCAGTGGAGCAGAGGAATGCACCCCACCTCACACACACACACGCACACACACAGGGATCATCACAAAAGTACATACAAGAAGGCGAACATATAACGGAATAATATCGATGAATTTCGCCCAGAACGCGCCGGGGGCCATCAACTTTAATTTTAAAATATTTCACCTCCTTCCCAATTTCTTACTCGATCCTCCGCTGCAGAACCAAAAATACTCGCGATTCGATGAAGCTAATCAGACCCAAAAGCTTTTACTGGTCGTGTGGATACGACGTGATAGTAGACGAAACAATTTCGGGGATCTTTGTCAGCGCGGGTAAGTATACCTATACGTCTTTTGATTTTCCACGAGTTATTCGGGTACGGGAAAATTCGAGAAGCCGCGCATCGCTATCTGCACGGACACTCGACGGGTCAAGCAGCCGCTCGCGTCTGCATAACTTTTCAGCGGGCCGTCGGATCAGAGCGGCTCACAGTTAATTTTTTTCGTTTTTAACATCCAGCGCGCAGCTGCTCCCTTTTTCAGAGGCAGATCAATCCGTCAGATCAGTCCGACGCGTTCACGGAGCCACCGGTGCAGCGCAGTGGGAGGCAAACTAAACACGCGGAAAGTTTGTGCTAGCTTCACCGAAAAAGAGCAGAGGGGGAATTCAAATACGGGGTCGATCGCGGAAGAGAGAGAGAGAGAGAGAGAGAGAGAGAGAGCAGTGCACTGCACACAGGGCTCTATGATATCCAGCGCATATTTTCTCTCCGAGATTCTCTCTCGAGCATATATACGCGAAGATCTTACTGCTCGTGCGAGATGATGAGGGACATATTCCGTTCGGCCTGCCTTCGGATATCGTGTTTATTTTCTCGATGCTTGTGTACATCAGCAACGTAAACATCTCTGGAGAAGGATTTTCATTTCAATAATTGGCCCGCACTAAAGTACACAGAAAAAAGCCGTGTGTGTAGAGGCAAGGAAGGTGTGTCCGCCGGTCGATGAAATTTCGATCACTCATATCGCAACGAGGGTCGTGTGCGTGTCTATGTGTGTACGCGCGAGTGGCTGACTTGGGTCGCGGAGTTTCGGACATATCGGCTCCGCCTACCACCGGATGAAAAACGTCTCCCTTACATGTGAGCTCCGACGACTGATGAAAAAGCTCGCTCGACACGCGCTCCTGCAGTGTATGCGTTCTGCAAAAAACGCGCGCTGTACATTAATAACGTCCGATGCGCTTTCCAGAGCGACTCCATCAGCATCGTCTTTTTTCGCGGACGATTTATTAAGTGGTATACCACAGGTATACGCTTTTCATTCGCTTTAACAATTACATCGTTATGCGAGGCGTGAATTCGCGCAGCGGCCTATGTGGTGCGGTGGTCAAAAACGCGGTGCACCAGACGCGCGCCCTATGGATTCATGCCCGCGCGGCTGTGGCGTTGGGGATGATGAACGGATAGCAGAGCTGGCCGAACGAGTCACACGGGCCGGCCGACGGAAGGCTAATTAATTAGTATCGAATAATGAGCCTGTCCCTTCCGTTCCCAGACACGTGTGTGTGCGTCGCTGTATGGTAGTGGCTTAGGGCTTCTTTCGCTGGATTCTATTTTTCCGTTTGGGGGGATGTCGTGTAAATGATTACAGGGTGTGGTGCGCGCAGACCGATGACTCGGCGGGGGAGCGTTGATTGGTTAAACGGTGCGGGGATGTGTAGGTTGACCAGTCCTGATGATTCGGGCTTGGCCGCTGGGTCATTGACACTTTTTTTCCTTTTAGCAGCATTGGGTTATTAATGACGCAAGCAAAAATCACTCGAGCTTTCGCCTCGGAATATTCCCCTTATCGTCCGACAAGCTTCAAACTCGCATATACACTCTGGTCATTCAAAGCGATCGAACCTAATCAGCAAAAGTAGCCCCGCGTCGGCGAACGAGTCCCGCCCCAAGCAGCGGACCGTTGGATATATACCTATAGTGAGCGGCTAAAAGTTTGACAAGCGTTTATCGCAATATCAATTTGCCGGTTAATTTGCTTTCGCGGCCGATGATTCGGTCCGGGCGAGTTCCAAGTTCTGCCTGATTCAATATTCTCCGGGACAGAAGAGCCCCGCTCACAGATGAAGAAACGGAGAGGGGGGGGGGGGGGGGGATCAGCCGCCGGATACGAAAAGCGAAAGTCGCCGGAGAGAGGCGAGTTAAAAGGGAAACGAGGAAAGTTGGACTCGCGTTAGCACACAAAGAGAGTTTGTTATTTTTTGGGAAACGCAATTAGCCGGGACTCATTTGCTTCGCTGGGAATTAATGCCTATAATGAGAGATTGAGCGGACGCGAAAGTTGCCGGAAAGCTAGTTTATTAATTTTCCTCTGTCCGCGCACTTACATTCAAAGAATCGATCATCCTTTTTTCGTTTGAGGACTTCTCCGTCTCATTTGCTCTTGATCAGCTGTGAATTAGCAGTTCATTACGTTGGTCATTCGTTTTCGAAAATGTAATTTAATTCACATCGTCTCCTTAGTGGCGTAGAGTCGATGAATTTCCACGATGAAAGATCGTTCTGAAAGCGAAAATCTCTTTTTTCTCCAGCTCGCGCCGTCGACATATAATGTCACTGTAACGCTCACTGGCGTATAATTACGTTTATTATACGCCAGCGAATCAATTTAGCAAAACACCTTTAGCAAGAGTTGTAAGGAGCAATTTGACGTGATGGAACAGTTGCCTTCGTTTTTAGTGAACTTTTCTATACCTTAGGTATAATCATCGAAGCCTGATACGATGCTCAAAGAGACACCTTATCATTAATTGACCGAAATGCCCAAGATACGGCTAAATTAGTCAACTTTATTAACAGAGCTCGGTGAGGACCCCCTGAAAAATAAAGGAAAAATAACGTCTCTTCCGCGTTTCGCTCACACAGTCGCCTCCCAGGTAGAAAAGGAAGTAGCAGCAGCGGCGGCAGAAGAAGAAGAAGAAGAACAAGTCGAGTCCCGAGTCAGCCTCCGTCTTATATCGCGCCAAGCTCGTCGCGACACAAGTCTACCCTATATATACCCCCGCACAGAGCGAGAGCGCGAGAGAGAGCCGTCCATCCTTCTCGCTCTCTTTCTCTCTCTCGCGCGCGCTACCGTGCAAGGCCTCTTTTTATTGCAGCAGCCCCGGGAGCTTTTTGTTCCAGGCACACCCTCGGCCCGAACCTCCTTTGATTAATTCCATTCGTCTTCCGCGTGTTTTTGCGGACGCGCGACTCAAGATTTACCGCTGTCAGTCAGTCGCCATGGCTACGAACGGGTAATTCCCGGTGCTATGCGCCGTGCACACACAGATACAACTAGCCTGTTTCGTTTCGTTTGTTTCTTCCTCTTCGCCGCTCGGCACTTTTCGCCCAATTTTTTTCGTCCTTTGAAATTTTTCTCCCTCCGGCTGTATAGTTTTGAAATTCGAAACGCCCGCAATTGAATTCCGGGGGAAAGGCGCGCGGAAATTCCTCGTTTCCCCCGCGCGCGGCCCGAATTAAACGGACCGCGGTTCGGCGTGGCAACTTTAAGCGAGACGCAAACACCCTGCGATGTTGATTCGAGCTGCTTTTTTCGTCGCTCTGGAACTCCTCGGCCGTATGGCTGACCGTCGCAAATGAGTCACACGGCCTCTCTTCGCGATGCGCGAGTTGATGGCCCATCAAAAGCACGATGAAGAAATTCCGTCTTGCCGCGCGAGCGGAATAAATATGAATAAAAAACGCGCAACGCGCGCAAACCAGAGCATTATTCCGACCACGTCAATTCATCATCATTTCAACGCTCGCGTACGCGCGCTCCTAGCTCGAATCGCTCGAGAGTTTAGCACCGCGCGCCGAGCCGTAAAAAAGCCCTTCTCCGGAATTCCCTTTAGCATCTATAGCGCGCGAGAATGCGGCACGGCGATGCGCATAAAAGAGGGAAAATAAATAAGTGAAAGGGGGTCGGTCTCGCGGTTAACATATCCCCTCTCTCGCTCAGCCATTACCGGCAGCTGTTACGCGAGCGGCGACGCGCGTTAACGCGCCGGGCGTCTTGGACACTGTATGTGTTATATGCTGCTCACAGGCCCGCGCGCGCGGCGCGAATGTCTGCGCGCGCTCTCGTTTCCCCCAGAGGCTCGATGCGTCGTCTGATTAACTTGGTAATGAAATTACCCGCAGCGTGTTCTCGAGCGTGTATAGTGGAACGAGGAGAGCGGGAGCCGAGCGAGGCTACTTCGATCTAGCCGAGTTTATTAATAATGAGGGCTCGCCGTTGCCGATGATGCTGTCTTGTTATCTATTTTCGCGCGCACGCGACGTGTGTCTCGTAAACTCGCCGCTCGTTGAAGAGATGAAAAATTGTTACTTCGAGGCGCACGGGCGTAGCTCTGAAAAAATGAAAGTTTCGCCGAAATACTGGCGCATCAACATATCCGCACAGTTCCATCTTCGTCACTCCCGGAGCAGCTCGAGCGGTAGCTGTCTCCTCTCCTGACGCGCTGATGCGTCGTCGCGTTGCGGCCGCCTGGGATGCCGCGCGCGTCTTCGGACCGTCACTCGGCCTAATAACGCATGCATCGAGTCGCGACGCCCCACCTGTCAGGATGATAAAGCGATTAGGCCCTCTCACCCTCTAGCTGATAGCCGATCTTCCGCCTGGCAAACGGGCTTTGCTTCCTCATCGTCGACGAATGTGCATTTCTTATTCACGAGAGCTGAGTGCTGGCTGCTGTTGCACTGTACCTTCCGACGTATTCCTATATAATCGTGTGCGTAAGGGTTGCGCGTGTGGGGCACGTTGGGCGGAATGAATTTGATTTTCCCGCCAGGACGTAGCGGACGGAAAGGATTTTGAAAATTTTTCCACGCCGTAAAAAAGGCTGGATTCGAGTTCGCACAGCAATGACTGTGTCACGGCAGAAAACTTTTTCAATGTAAAAATAACTATTATTTTTCTGAAAAAAATTCAATTTTAATTCAATTAACTGCATCGATTGCTGCCAAAAGCTTTTGGGAACACAGCGAACAGTCTGACGACACCGCACGTGTGGAAAGTTTAATAATATTTTTCGAAACAATAATGTTTTTCACCAGAGCCACGGGAGAGAGAGAGAGAGAGAGAGAGAGAGAGCGGCTATCACAAAGTTCTGCGCTTCATACAGAAAGCTCGAAAACTGAATGCATTTTCCCCCAAACAGTATGGGAAAAAGTTAAGAGAATGTAATGGAAATTTTCGATTCCAATGAATAAAGTCAACTTTTCTGCCTGCTCAGCAGCTGCAGCGTAAAAACTTTTCGAAAACTTTTTCCAGTAGGATCTTTTCGAATAAATACCGTATCGAAAGTTGACCGAATTATCGGGCCTCTATTCGCGAATTTTAAAAAACCCGTCACGCGCGTGCGCGCAGCCGCTAAAAAATAATACATAAAATGTGAACGCTTGTTCCTCTTCTTCTCTCTTTTTTTTCCTTTTTTGCTCCCGGCGCACGAAAATTCACTTAATTATAAAGTTTCTTTGTGAAGATTATGAAAGTCGAAAGTAACAGTGAGGAAAATAGAGTAAAACGGCGTGTAGATTAGCTAAGGTAACCTTTTACAGCGGAGCCGTGAAAACTTTCCTTTTAGCCTTGCTTCTCCGCCATTTTTTACGATTTTCCCTTTCAGAGAAACTTTAGAAATTCCCGGCCGATTTAACACGCGCGCGCACAAGAGCTGTTCGCGCGCCTGCGATCGATGAGCAAGTTAGTTACGAAAATAAAAATAAAGCGTAAAACAGAAAAAGCTCGCGCGCGCTATGCTTTAATTTGAATAAATTGAAAGGACCGAAATAAAGCAAGGGAAACGCTTTTATCGTAATTCCGCTCGTAAAATAATCATGGCTCGAGCTATAAATGTTGCGAATGAAGTTGGCCCACCTTCGACAGAATCAGTGTTAATTTGTGATTTATGTGCGAACGGCCTTCGATTAAATTCACCGCGCTTCGGGTAAAATCACGGTGATTTCTTGTCTCTCTTTTGAGTGAGAGAGTTCCACAGTTTCCAATGAAAAATTAAGGCGAAGCACAATGTCCAGGGACAACGCGGGAAGTTAACGTAAATTTTTGATAAAAAATTCAATTTTCTGAAGTACGGTGCATCGGCTGTTTCCGATTTGTTTGTTTAAAAAAAAATCGATGGATTATTAAATTTTTTATTAAAAAAATCTAGCATACTGAAATCAAAACAAGTGTTTCTCTACGGTGCCCGATAACTTCAGTAAAAAGCTTCCGCTAATCGGCTTAATGTTTCAGAAAGAGCTGAACGTTTTATATATTTTAGATAAGCTCTATCCTCGGCTTGCAAAGTTATCGATGCCTAAGACACTAAGCTTCATATATTTCTCCTTCGATTATTGTTTGATTGTTAATCAACACCGGAAGATAATATTATTTTCCTCATTAAAAAAGCTACGTGTCGACGATTCGTCCTCGGGGTTTTTTTTTATATATCTTTACTGCTTATTTCAGTAGGTGTCCCAGCACTTTTCCAATAAATGTCAGAACAGCAAAAATACACCCTCTCCATCGAATCGTCCCTTATGCACTTGCTCGCGATTTTCCCCGAAACGGTTCCCCCGAAGAATATGAACGCGCAGACAGACGGCATATCCGCGTAAAAGAGTCTCCGCCATACGGTCGCGACTCTCTAAAGGAGATAATCCATTTTAACGTGTCTTTTTCTCCCCGTCACGCAAGCTCGGATTTTCGATCCTGTCACTTGCTCGTCCCCCCCCCTCTTCCCATCCCCTCTCCCTCATCGCTTATTTATACAAAGTTTTAAGCCACTCCACGAGTCTCCCCGCCCGCCTTACACTCAGCCCGATAGAGAGAGAGGGATGATACATAAATTACTCGGCTGTATTTTAACGGTGGGGAGCGACGACTCAATGGCCGCGGATTCCTTCCTTCTTTTGTGCGCAGCGTCCCGTCGCTCCTTTTTGCCGCATTAATAAGCTTTCCGGCCGCTGCCGCCGGCGATTATGAAATTTTCAGGCTCGAATGTTCGAGTGCGGACGTCATAATATCGAACGCGGCTGGGCTTTCGCGGAAAAGCGTTAAAAGTACGGTTCGTGTCACGTCCAGCCCATATCGGACGAGCCGGTGGTGATTATCGAAACAACGGGTTTTACAGTAATAACACGCGTATTATCACTACTTGCTCCGCGGCTAATCAGCGAGTGCGTCATCGTCAAAAACGTGCGGGGATCAACGGATATAATAAGCGCGTGATCGGCGCGACTGCTGAGCACGGAAATATTATGCGCTCGATCGGGAATCGCTCGAATATACATTTAATATCTATTATGGTAATTAAAGCCCCTGTACTCGCGCGAAATCTCAATAATTCGTGTACGCGGGGAGAGATAATCCGCGTTGAAGTTCGAAAATTAATCTGGCGGCCGCCTCGCGAAATAAATGTATGCGCGCGTTATGTTATACATCCGGCGTACGAGTTCGCATCGGGGTAAGCCGAGCCTCCTAACCGTGTATAAAGCCCGCGCGAATAAAAACGTAGCGATGTGGAGTAGCAGAGTATACTATATAGTTGGTGGCGGAGCGCGGTGCACACAACCGAGTGAGATCGTGCCTGCCGAAAATCCGTGCGTCAAAAATTAAAAGTTTCCCTCGCGGTTGCATGCACACGCAGACATTGTACGTGTAAGCGCGTACGTATCTCCTCTCGCACTGGACGTCGTCGAGAAGAGAATTCATTGCGCCGGAACATCCATCGTGTTCGCCGGGGCGAGATTTATCGAAAGTTTTCAGACGAAAGCCATCGATAAAGTTCGGCCCCGAGATCGCTTTTCGAGAAAGCTTCTCTCTCTCTCTCTCGGCGGCGGCGGCGGCGGCGGCAGCGAGCGATTTTAAACTTTTAACGTGTTCCCCTACTCGCTTCGCCTGGGCCGTTGCAGCGCGCGCGAAACTTTAATTTTTCTATGTAGCTACTTGGCGCACCGCCTTGCTTCGCTGCCAGGAGAAAAGGAAGGAGAAGAGCACACCTGACGAGCCCCGATTGATTGATTGGTAATCGCCGATCTCTGCTTCTTTTTCCCTCTCGCCTCTCGGGTCGGCTCGCAGCAACAGTCGGGGGAATCGTAAAAATTATTCAAATTTCTGGAGAGCCGTCTAAGCGGATGCTCAATAAAGCGAAAGGGCTGCCGGAGTCGTAACGAGGGCAGCACGAAAGGGCTGCGCTATAGTATAGCAGTGCGTACACACGCGGAGAGGAGGAAACGCAAACAAAAATGCGAGGAGGGAAAAAGCCAGGCGCAGTTTTCGAGGAGCTAACCGTTAGCCGCGCCGCTGACTTAATTTCCGCGCCGGGACTTTTACAATTACTTACGATTTCTACCTTCCTTAACGCCGCGCGCGCGCACGAGTATTTTCTACTTTTTACTCTTTCTTGCTAGAGAGAGAGAGAGAGAGTTTTATTGGTCGCGGTTTGCGCTCGTTAAAAATAATAGTTCTCGGCTCTCGTCTGCCAAGGATATTGCGAGGAATAATTTTCTCTCGAAAATTCGAACTACTATTACACTGCGGGACATTCCGAAAGCAGAGAGTTATAGCACGCGGAAAAACGAGCGGAATTCCCGCTATATACGCCCGACGTCAGCACATCCATCAGGTGAATCGTTGTGTACGCCCGAGGGTGAATATTTAATTAAGAGATATCTCGACGGCGCCCCGCTATATACCTCCTCTCGGATCATCTCATATTGCGCGCGATGTCCGAGAGCTTTTTACGCAGCTACGTCACACACGCCGGAGAGCGTCGCAGCCCGCGGGGGAATGTCTTATTACATACTTGACACTCCCGACCTCGATCCTCTGCGCACTAATAACGAGCTTCGCGGCTGTAATATGCTAAGCCTGTTTGCGGGGACGACGCGTGTAATTTCGTTAACGGCCGTCAAACGCTGACGCGAATTTGCGCGGCTGCGATTATGATTAAACGCGCAGCCGTTACTGCGCCCAGCGCTTATTATATGAGAGTGCGGCTCAGCTCGTTTCGCACTGCGGGCTCGAATGGTTTACTCTGCGGTTTTGGAAGGCCGATTGATTTGTTGCCGCTCGAGTGGGAGACAAACGTTTTATGAATTGTAACGAGCTGCTGTCATTCGGTCGTTTATAAAATTGGTCGCCGATGGCCCGATCTGGATCACTGCCGCGTTTGTTCGGCGCTGATAAATTATTCGTACGAATTTTCATCAAGTGCGATTAAATAATCCAACTGTGTACAGGCGATATTCGTCTGAAATAATTATTTGCGATTTCCATTCCGATGTCTCTTTAAAAAGTGATAAACATGATTGGTTCGTGGATTTGAAGAAAAATTCAAAAATTTTAATTTTAATATGCGTTTGTAGTATAGAATCGAAAGGTCTCTTAACTTTATTTTACTTACAGCATAATTATTCAGTGTTTCATAGTCCCGTTTCATGCGCTGTATAAGTTCGATTGTTATAATCCCAAAATTCGAAAGACGTCATGGTCCGAAAATATAACAATGATTAAAATTTTAGGTTTGATTTTGCTAGTTTTGCTATATAGAGAACAGACATGATTTTTAAAATCGTTTTTAAAATAAAGTTAAGGATAAATCTTACACAAAAGTACAAGAGTCACAATTTTTACTGCAATATTTTTTAAGTAATATTGTTTTGAAAATTCGGTTTCCTAATGATACGTTTAAACGATTGAGAGCTCACGTGATCAATATGGCGGCGCGAAAGATGAAAATATATATGGATGTATAAACGCACGTAAATTTTAATACATAAAATAACCTTATTGTTTTCTCCAAAATCATAATAAAGAAGAGAGATAATGCTTCAAAATCAAAATAGATTTATGATGACTGAATTTATGTACTCAAATGCCCGTATGTTAGGTTAGGTCTTTATCCTTTGAGCCGCCACATTTGAGAGCTGCTGTTTTAAAAACTACTCAAATATAAGAATTTTTAATTAATTATTTTAGGGCCTAGAGGTATTAAATCAGCAAAAAATTGATGCATAACGTATTCTTATGTTATTTTCTACTGTATATAAGTATTTATATGTATATAGCAGAACCATGTCTGTTCCCTATAACAATCAGTAATTGAACAAAATTGCAATTTTCCACCAAAGGTTGTTCCATAGATTATTTTGTAAGAATATTAGTTTTAATAATTGGGTGATGCTAAACATTTTGAAAAGATTACGAGTTGATTGATAACAAAAGGTAAAATGTTAGGTCCTAAAATATGAGAAAGGTATAATTTTAAATAACTGAACTTTGAAACTACTGAAAATTTTCCTTTTACAATATTTCAATTCAACATTTTTGCTTCATAAAATTTTTTATTAATTTTTATTTTTATTTGATTTGAAAACTAAGGGTTTAATTAATTTTATTTGATTCTACAGGATGGTCTTAATTTTTCATCAAGCGATGTGATTATTGCTACACGGAAAAAATTTTACAATAAAAATTACATAGAAATTAAGGATCAAAATTACCGTGCTAGCACGTAGCTAGTAACGTAGGGACGCCCCGCCATCTAGAGCACTTTTACTGCATCGGCACAGTAAAATTTTCGGTACTTTTTTATTTTTCTTTATAGCCTCTATATTATGATATTTTGTCGTATACGTGACGCATTCCTAACGTCGTATTATTGATATATAAAGGGTTATTTGTATATGACACACTTTGAACCAAGAAATTCGTTGGATTCAACGAGCGTACATCAGGGTTAGATTTGGAGGCACATGACCGCGCATGAATTTCCTTTGCAGCACGGTACAAATTTTCGACATCAAAAAATGTATAGTGCCATAGTAAAATTTACGGGGAGCAAGATAAATAATATCTTGGGTCAGATAAAAACTTACGGAAAGACACAGCGGCCCACGATTACCGTGCTATTCCAGTAATTTTTACTGAAAATTCTTTCCGTGTAGTAATTTAATTATTTCCCAATAAGTTGAATTTGTGCCGCGCCTATTAAACACGTCATGCCAAGCAATAAAACTTAATTTCAAACGCATCAAAGGTTGTTTACTAAATTTTTCATTTCAAGAACAGTATAATTAGAGTGCGTCCACTGCGAGCCAAAACTCACGGGCAGAATAACCAAATTAATCGTATTTTTTCAATAACAACTCCAAAAAGTAAACGTATAATGTTGCGATTCCAAAATAAAATCCAGCGCAGGCGAAAGCAAGTGTAAACTGCACTTTGCATACCGCACCGCGTAGTATAGTAGCGCGCTGAGCAAGAGGAAACAAGAAAAATCCAACGGCAAAACGACGGCGTCGTGTTTTCCGAGGCGTCGAGAAATCGTCGGCAAACTTTCAGTAAACAATAGAGCGCAGAGCAGTCGGCCGCTCCTCTCTATCTCTGGCAGGCACTTTCGCGACACGACGAGGCGCGCGAAACCGAGAGGGAAAGCAGAAGCGCGCGAGAGGAAGCCAGAGCGACTGAATCCGAACGTGTTCTAATGTCTGCTTCGGACTTTGCGGAAGCTCGGATGTCTCTCTCTCCCTCCCTCTCCTCTCTCTCTCTCTCTCTCTCTCTCTCTCTCTCTCTCTCTCTCTGCGTGTATACACGTTCGCGCGCGCGTTCTCCCGTTTTATCACGCTCTTCTCGTCTTTCCGCCTCGGCCGCCGCAGCAACGCTAAAAGCGCAATTTTGACGCCCTTCTGTCCTCGAGTAGTGGGAGAGATATCTTTCTCGCAGCGGCGCGACGGAATTTTCGGACACACTACACTCTCCACACTCGGCGCGAATTATCTCTTTTTCGACGCTCATTAATAGAGAGCGAGAGAGGAGCCGGAAAAAGCGCGCGTTTTTTAATCGTCCACGGAGAATTAGCTTTACATGTATATTTCTCTGCGCGCGCCGTGGAGACGTAGGGGTATAGTTTCATTTATGCGGAATTTTATCTCCTGCGTGAGGAGAATTTACCGGAGTATAAAGTACAAAGATAATAAGAATTACTCGCTCGCGGAGCTCTGGCTATTCTAATTTCACGTCATGAAATCTTGTCTCTTTAATTCTGATTATCCTGTAAAACGGCCGGCGAATATTGTAATGCGAGAGCGGCGCTCCGCTGAAATTTTTCTACGAGCCTTTTAACAAAGTGTACAGCGCTTGTATTTAAAATATACCGACAATCGATAAAAATCGATCGCAGCGGTTACTGCGCGCGGAAACGATCCCATCAGCGCCGCGGTGTAAATAATTTCGCCGAACGCGCTCGGGTCGGGCTCATCCCCGCGGATGCGGGTATTAATAGTTCGATTGGCACTTGGCTGACCTGGTATACACACAAATAATTTCTCGCGGCGTGTAATTAGAAGCCGTATGTGCACACCGGGAAATTCGCACGTTTGCGTACGTTTCGCGACACGTTTGTTTGCGTTTCAACGAATCGCAAAAATTTCGAAGCGTATAATACACACATGCACGGGCGCGCGCGCGTAACGACCCCCGGCTGTCTTCAATTTTCCGCAGACCGCTAACTCTCGCTCTCGTTGTAGTCTGGAAATTATTATTCATCGAGAGGGCCATTCCGAGAAACGCGAGGCTGCTGCTGCTACTGCTGCGCCGGGGCTCCGCTGCGCCGAGGAAAATGCTATGCGGTTATCACGATGCATATATTTCCGGCATCGATTTTGCATTTTCGCGCTCGTACACACACACACACACACAGCTGGCAACTTACAGCCCCTCGCCGAGAAGGTGGAAGAAGAAGAAGAAGAAAGAGAAAGCGCGTATATCTCGGCCCTTCGTCTCACTCTGAGCGTCGTAATGCTCTCGTCTTATTTCTTATTTTCAAAGATAGCAAATCAAGAAATGTGCACGTGTGTCTGTGTGTCTCTCCTTCTCTCTCGCGGGCCTAGGAAATCCAGCAGAAATGTATGTCATTTTTACGTTCGCTCGAGAGAGAGAGGGGGGGGGAGGAAAATGCGAGTTACGGGGGCCGCATTTTTCTCGCTTTCCACTGCGCCGCTACATACCTGTGCACCTATACGCCGCGCAAGAAGTGTCGTCTTTTGTTGTGCCACTCGAGAAGCTTTCCTTCCTCCTCGCAGAGCTGCTACGCAGTAGGTATAGCAGAGCGCGCAGACTCTCCATTTCTCTCTGTCTCGGTTACTCAAAAATTTCGCCCCGCCGCTAAAAAAGTGCCGCAGCTGGGCGAATTACACGCCTTTCCCGCAGACGGCGCTTTAAAGTCGGATTTTTCTCGATCCATTACTGTGTACATGGAAGATTCTAAGAAAAAAATACACTTTCTCAACTTCAAAAATAGTGAAAAAAAAATTGTTGGGCCACGCGCCCGAAATACTTGTTTTCTATTTGTACATGTTTGAAGCAATACAGAGACACTGTTTTCTTGGCCCCTCGAATTCGTCGAAAAATAGGCATTCAGTATAGCATGTACCTAATGCGTAAGGGCACAAACATGGTAGGATGAAAGTACGGGAAAAGAGCTTTGATGTAAAAAAATGCGTTAAAAATTATTGATTTGGTCAAAAGTTACGTACAATTGGAAATTGGAAAATACTAATCTTTTGACCAAATGTCATTTATCCTACCGATGTACATTTTCTCTTTTCGACTTCAGAGATTAAGTGTACGCCCTTAAACAATGGCTATTTTTCGAGGAATTTATAGGTCCGAGAAAACAGTGTCACAAGGCACTTTTTCAGTGTTGGAACGTGGTTTTGTATTGTTTTATACGCATGTACGATAGGAAAACAAGTGTTTCGGGCGCATGCCCCAACAATTATTTCCCCGTTTTTTAATTCAAGAAAGTGTATTTTCCCCGTAGAATTCCCCGCATACACAGTCTTTGGCTCTGTGACGGTCTTCAGAAAATTGTAATCAGGTCGCTCTTTTGCGCGGGCAACGGTGCGCTCGACACGCTTCTCCGCTGTAGTTGAAAATGAAAATGATATTTGTTATGGCCGCTTACGTGTATTGACGTCGAGCTCGAGGTAGTTTGAGGCGCACGTGCGTGAAACCGCAAATTTCCGCGTCTTTCTGCAGTTTTGAATCAAAAACGGAAACAGCGCCGAGCGAGTGCACGATACAGAGGGACTCTGAGTCGCGGACTTTGGGCGGTCGCCCGCGCCGCAGTGGAGTGAGAGAGTGCAGTACACATGGCCTGCGCTCACGGGCAGTTTCGGAATGTGCCCTGTAACGGTGTCAACTTTGTACATTAACCATCGATTTCTCACGGGGTGTTGGCCAACTGGGCTAAAGTCCATTTACCCCCTCCGTTCCACTGGCGCGTTCTCGTCTTTTTTCTCCCCCCTCGGCTCGGCGCAGTACACGGCAACAGCAGCAGCAGCAGCCGCTCTTTCTCTTATTCCTCTCGCGCTTATTAGCCACTTTGCCGGTACATTGTTTTTCGATTCCTTCGATTGTATCAGCTGCGGAGCAGCAGCAGCAGTTGTACAGGAGGCTCGTAGCATTTCGATAGCTTTTGTTATCATAGCGTCGGCTGTAATTATCATCGATCTGTATAAGAGCTCTGAGGGCCTTTGAGATAGACGGACGCGGTACAGTCCCTAATTGAGTTACAATTACAGCGGCATTCGATTTTCCCTCGGGCGACGGGCATCCGCGCTCCTTTTTTCCGCGCGCTTTCTTTCCGCCACGACGAGTGCCATGCCGGGTCGCGAGCGCGCGAGTTTAACGACGCGGTAACTTTTACCTTTTGCGCGAGCGCGCGGCCGAGACATTCAATCTTATTTCCTCCCCCCGTGAGCGGCTCGCCTTAACAACGGCAATTTCCAGCCCCTCCGTGTCTTTCTCCCTTTCTCTCTCTCTCTCTCTCTCTCTCTCTCTCTCTCTCTCTCTCTCTCT